>JAZKJV010003717.1:600000-863718 GCA_037367405.1 Ottelia alismoides | reverse complement strand
TGCATCTGTTGGCTGTCTCTGATCTTCCTTTCAAGTAGAAGCACACTAACTAAACTATGCCATATCCATCAGGTCTTTGAGCATGGATGATAGTACATATCAAGAGCTTCCTAACAAACACCTCGGTAATTCGGCCTTCAGCTCTGTTATCGTGAGTTCTCGTCAGCTAAACGATTCACAGAAAGTAAGTCAATTTCGTTCGACGCATGAATCACATAAAGATAATTATCCTCGTCTTGCATATGTTGCACAGAAAGTAAGTCAATTTCGTTCGACGCATGAATCACATAAAGATAATTATCCTCGTCTTGCATATGTTGCAAATAGGTTGGATGTGTATGTACCGGACATGTTCGTTGTATAAATAGAACAGATTTATACGTTGAACGTTCACGATCCGATTTGCCCGACATCCATTTAACCATATGCCCTACGGAGATGATCCATGCCCCATGTACACATGTACTAGAGTAAGGCGTAAGTTGTACTGTAGGTTATCCATAGAGCACTGTATAATAGGGTTTTAGGTACCGTGTACTTTTTCGTCGTGTTAGCGGTGGATTTAAGTGCGAATAGTCGGGGTAACAATGAAGTTCGGTACATTGGTGATAACGAAGATTTGAGTTTAGTTTGGTATCGACTCAAATTCTTTGTTGTTGGAAGTAAGCAGACTTAGTCGTGTATTAAGATTGTATATATGCATTTTTTTGTCTGATTCACACGAGGGGAGATTTACACTCAGACTAGCAGATGTTTTAATTTTTGATTGGGATGGAGGAAAACATGCATGTGTTGATTTAACTGGAGTGTCTCCGTTAGTTGGTCTGATAAAAAGTGATTTTACTGTGGGATACGCTGCACAGAAAGCTGCCTCAGCCAAAGTTGCTAAACATGAGAAGGCTTGTATTGACAATCAACATACCTTCATCCCTTTCGGGTTTGATACCTTTGGGTTTTTGGCGTCTGAAGCTGTAGAGCTCCTTAAGAGGGTCCATAAAATTATGCATAGCAATGTTATGGTTCCCAGGTCTATAGATGTTGTGTTCCGAAGAATTGGATTTGCAATCCAAAAGGGATTGGCGGCGCAGCTTGTTGCCCGTCTCCCAACAATTTCGTTGTAATTTGTTTTCTATTTAAAAGCTATCTTCCTTGGGATTTGGTTTAAAAGGAAATTGATGACAAGTTTATATGTATGTTCAAATGCAATCAATCAAGCTGGAACATTGTGCAAGATTGACGTAATATTCACGTGTGGTTCTTTTTGTGATAAAGGAGCATAAAAAGTCATTAACTGAAACTCTAAAAAACGAATTAGATTCGATCATATAAAGGACGGGTCTAGCTAGTCACTGGATATAGTTATTTAGAAAGAAAACTTACATATGTAAATTAATAGACTAGGATGAACCTATTGCTCCAATATTACGGCTTAGTGACAATCATAATTTACAAGATTTTTATCCAATATTTATATCATTTGATGATTTGTTGTAAATATTTGTAAGTATATATAAAATATTAAATATGCTCTATAATTAGGGATGAAAACAAATGTCAATATATTTGTATCCGATCCGGTATCGTATTTATTTTATAGATATTTTGACATTCATACTCGTATTCGTTTTAAAGTGGATGCAAATATGAATATCATTTTGACATTCGTTAATATTCGCATTCGTATTCATATATTCATTTTCTTACGTAAGTAGTAATAGATTTATTTATAAAGGTACGTAACAACATTTTATGATTGCATTCACCATTGTTGATATAATATTATGAAATTGCTATATCTAGTATATCTATTTTATGTGTAATCTATCCTAAACATGTATATTTTAGTTAATCTATTAAAAAATTATTATTATTTGTATCTGATTTGCATTCGTTTTACATTTAAGGTTATGGTAACATATTTTTCATATTCATCAATACTCGTATCCGCATTCGTATTCATTTTTTTAAAAGGGATAATATATGACTATACCTATATTTCGCTACCTATAATCTCGTCAACATATGTCGAGTAGTTGGTTATGATAGTTTAACATGTGAAGGTATGTGGTTTTAGTCCTATCGATGTCATTTTTTATATGACCATTTTAGCCTTTTTCTTGGATGCAAGTCATGGAAATATAGCGTATACATCTAACGGTATTGAGATTAATAGAAATAAAAGAACAAGGGAAATTATCACAAAAAAACTGTAGAACTTATTTATGATCGAACAAATATTAAGCCACGATGGAAGATTTAGGAAGGATTATTAATCGAAGCCATTCGCAATGGAACTTTCCTTTAGTTGTGTGCAACTACTAGAATCCGACAATTTACACTATGTGGGACTGCTCAAATTCTAATGGATGAAAAGTGTTGTTAATTTATTGCTTCTTGTAGTGGGGTTGTGATAATTTCTTCATTATATTAAAGCATTATTTGTGTGGAATGGGACAACCTTATGCACTATGTGAGAAGGGACTGACAATGCTCATAAGATAGGAAGTGAGAAGCGATATTGGGTCATTGGCACACATGGAATGAAAAGGAGATAAATGAGTACCACGCTATGAGTTAGAGTAAAATTAGATTGTAAAGGTTTTCAAATATTTACATTTTATTAAATTATTAGAAATTATTTTTTGTCAAAAAATATATGCTTGAACTGGAGATTTGGTTCAATTGGTTCAATCGAGTTCGGCGGTCCCACCGGGATTTGACTGTTTTTTATTTTTTGAATAAAAAATCATGTAGTTGGATTGTTTTTCTTCCGATTCTTGGTTGAACATATCGGTTCGGTTTTCAAAACGTTGCTCAAAAGTACCTTATAAGAACAATTATAGTTAAGAACGTTTTTTGTAAAGACTTGCATGCGTTTATACAAGAGTTGGGTATATGCACAAATAATCAATGGAAATCTGACGATTTTAAAAGAAAGTAAATTTAATACTAAATGTCTAAAATGATTCCAACAATAAAAAGATGGAGACCGCTGCAAAGTGGGAGCACACAAGTGCACACACACAATCCCAATATTTGTTTCAATCATAAATTCTCATGATATTGATGAATCACTGATTCATGGTGTCAATAGGATCAGATTGAGTAAAGTTTCTTCATCAATTCATGCATATCATCCCATTTTGTGTATAATCACCATTTTATATCTTGCCTATGTTGTATGTTAAAGTTCCTAATAACCTTAAAATGGCATAAAAGTAAAACCATAAAAATCAAACCACTTGTAGATTAAATGCTTGTAAAAGATTAGCACACAAGCTTCAAACTAACTTTTTACTAATTGCACATATATATTATAAATCACTTGTTGTAAGTAAACATTTTCTTAGGACTCAGTACAAATATTTAAAAAAAGTCTATCATTATATTCACATAGATTTGTAACAAGGAGGTAAAATTTATTTATAAATAATATTATATATCTATTTAAGAACGAAAATATACATGTATACTTATATCAATATGTAATACAATGCTAATATATATATCAAAAATGAAATTCTCTCTCTCTCTCTCTCTCTCTCTCTCTCTTTTAAATACACTAATAAACATACATATAAATAGGGTTTTTATCAGTTGTGCCCCTTTGAGATATTGTAGGTTCAATATACTCCTCCTTTTTGAAAATATCAGTTGTACCCCGGACTTCTTGTTGTTCTATCACTTGTGCCCCTCGAGTTAATGGCCATCCATCTCCAATGCAAACAGATGCTAACTTTGAGGACACACGTGGAATTAAATTTTAAAAAGAGGACTGGAAGGTCATCCCATCCTCTTCCTCCTTCTCCCCCATCTTCTTCCTCTTCCTCCCCTTCTCATCCTCTTTCCCAACCTCCTACTCCTCCACCGGCTCCTCCCCTCACCCCACCTACGCCCTCCGCCCCCATCTCATCCCCTACCTCCATGCCTCCCCCTCCGCCCCCGCTCCTCCTTTGCCATCTCCTTTTGCCCGAGCTCCTCCCCCTCATCCCCACCTCTGCCTCGATCTCCTCCCTCTCACCCCACCCCCTGGTCCTCCCTCCACCCCCGTGCATCCCCTCCACCTTCGCTCCTCCCCCAGCTCCTCCCTATCCCACCCTGCAACCCCTCGACCCCTCCTCCCTAACACGCCCCCTCCAGACCCTCCTCCCACCCCCTCCCCTCCCTTACCACTGGAGGTACTCTTTCTCCTCCAAGTGACTATGAAGAAGATAAAGGAACACGATGTTGTTGTACTCATATACCTCCATTGATTTAGATCAGATCAATTAAAAAAGTTCCAAAAGCTATGTCAGCGAATTATTCATGGGCAGAACATGGAATCAAACACAGAGGAAGATGACAAATGAATTTGGAGGCTTGATGTGAGATTCCAGGTGATTTCCCTCCTGATGATTGCGTGATGGTCTAAAGAGACTCCAGGTGATGGCTTAAGGAGACTCCAACTGATGGTTGATCATGCTCAATTGATTGAATCTTAGATGATTCTCCTCTTAGATGGAAGTCCAGCTCTAGATGATTCTTAACGCTTGTGAAGTTAGGAGAAAGAAGGGGGAGACTTTATTCTAACCATAATATCTCCCTTAGCCACACCAATGGTTATTCTAATTCTTTGATGATTAATCTGACGGAAGGGCACAAGTGATAACAGAGAAATAAGTTAGGGGCATAACTGATATTCTCAAAAAGGAAGTGGCACAACTGATATTCTCAAAGAGGAAGAGCATAACTGAAATCACAATATCTCTGAGGGGCACAACTGATAAAAACCCATATGAATATATAATTACCGAAGAAAAGCTACACTTTTGAAATGAATATATAATAAACATAAACACAAATTCAACAAACACATTTTATTAATAAAATAGATTTAACATTCCTATTTATATATCTCAAACATTTTAATATAATATAAATGCGCGTTATATTATAAATAAATGTGTAATGGTAAAGTTGGGCCGACCCTGGGTAACTAAACTAGCTTCTCTCTGTTTTGTGGTATTTTTAAACTACTCTTGAGAGATTTGGATGACTTAATATCAACATATAATCATTCAAAATTTAATTCAATTTGGGACTTTAATCCTATTTGTCAAGCCTATCAGTTATAACGATCTTAGAATGCAAATCTCGGGCTTAGGTTCCCAAACCATTATGGAGAGAACTGACCCTAACAACATGTAAAATTCTGGCTCAATTGGATCCATTTACAACCATCCAAAATGCTTAAGTTCAAGTTGCCAAGCAGTAATCCCACCACTTATAGTCCACTCTCACACTTCATGAGTTTTTATGTGAGATATTTTTAGAGTTGTTAATATCTTCTCCACTTATATTCACAACATCGTCATTGCGATATATCCCATCCGTTATTCCTTGTAATAATGACAGACACACGTTTTGTGTAACATTTTCCTTCAATATCTTTGTAGGGATGATTCCACCTCTCGGGCAGTCTTTTCCACTATTAGAAGAAACCCACTCCGATATCATTTGTAACATCTTGAGCTTAGGTCCCTAGACCATTGTTGAATAAAATTGGCCAAGGCAACTTATCTGATTTGACCGATTGGATCCGTCTACAACCAACCAAAATACTTAAGCTCGAGTTATTAAGTAATAATGCCCACTATTTATACCACTCCTCCCTTTGTGAGTTTTAGGTGTCGGGCCATGGTTGGGGTTATTACATAAGATTTGATGAAATTAACCCCAAGATAATTTGTGTATATCTATTTTACGTTAAAGTTGAAGCACATATTCTTCTTATTAATCTAAGTCAATCCCCCAAGTATAATTAAATAAATATCACAAAAAATAAAAAAGACGAGGAAGCTAGGGCAACCTTACTTTATCCTATTTGTAATGGGCTAAAATGTCCGTTTAAGAAAAACCTCACATTTTTTCTTTGTTCCATGCCCATGAGAAGTCAACCCCATGTGCCCTCCCTGGTCACGACTTTGGGTAAGCACATGCCAATGTCAGTTTCAAAATGCTAAATGGATGGGTGATATCCATCTATAAGGAGCTGACGTTAGTCATCCCCTTCCTTTGGACGAAGAAAGCGCACCGTTGCTCCTTGTTGGTATCACCATTGTCGCTCCTCCATCGTATAGCCACCACCCAATGCCGTCCTGGATATTTCATGGGCCATAGGCAAAAAAAAGAGGCTCTCGAAATTTTTTAATAAGAGCAAATTGTCCCTAGTGTGTTTACCATCAAGTATAAAATGAAACATTCTATTTTCGGAGAACAATCAACCTGTATATAATCTCATTAAAATTTTGACTTTAGCATTGAGTTATCACCGAAAATTTGAATTTATAGTAGGGATGAAAACATATACGAATATATCTGAATATCTGCTTACAGTATTTGGAAAATTACCAGATACAGATATCTGTATCCCACTACTAATCGAATATGGATCGAATAAGGATACAGGTTGTAAAAATTTTCCAAATACGTATGCAGATATGGTAATGGTTTCAATATCCGGTTCCAAATCCGGATATCCGAATACAATATTTAATATTATTTTATATATTAGTTAATGTAGTATACGCCACAACCATGGAAGGACATATCGATATCGATATCGTTTCGATATCGTGTTGATGTCGATATATCGCCGATATATCGCCGATATATCGCTATATCTATGAATCTTTCTGAAGGAAATGCCTGAAATCGGATATGTCCGATATATCGATTTCGATATCGATACCATGTCGATATCGATATATCGGCGATATATCACCGATATATCGGGATACGGCCTTCCATGGCCACAACACCATGATATTATTAGCATTATATATTATATAATATAATGTAATAATGGTATCAATAAAATTCTATTTGTTTGGGAATTGGCACTAACAAAAGTTACGAAACCCTATCCCCTTTTGCTTCCAGTCAAGAACACATGTTACTTTGACGCTACCTCTTGTCATGATGCAACTTATTTATATTTCATTATCTTTTTTTTTAAATAAGTTTGAACTTTGATAGACATTCAACTCGTATTTGTATGTGGTCTTTATTCTATCGTATTCGGATTCCATGTTTATTGGATCCATATTTGGATTCACTTTTTATTTGATTCATATTCGTATTGGCTCCTTATTCGATCCACATTCGGGCCCGCTCTTTAGTTGATCCATACTCGAATTCGAATTCGTATCGGTATTTTAAAGGATATGATTTCCTAAATGCATATTCGAATCATATCCATATCGGTATTCGATAGAGATAAAATTAATATGGATATAGAAATAAGCATATCCAATCCGTATCCTATCTGTTTTCATCCCTAATTTATCGGGGTTTATTTTTCAATAAATTATTTCACCGACAAATTCTATTTTTATACCTAACCTAAAAATCAGATTACATGCAAACCTGGGCTCCTGAAATTAATGGGCCCTGGGCAATTGCACTTCAAAACAATGCCCAGGGCCGGCCCTGCCACCACCACTCCTTCGTAACACCATTGTCACTCCTCCTTAATGACCTTCCACTCTCTCTCTTAACCAGGCTCTTGGTGTCTCCCATCTACCACCACCTACCGTATGCTTTTCCTGACCTAGGACATTGGCACCATATGCGAGAGAGAGAGAGAGAGAGCGAGGGAGATAGAGTAGGGAAGAGATTCTCTTCCGCTCGGTTCTCGAGGTCCCTATTGCTGCCTAGGGCATAATTTGTGATCGTCGGCTCTTCAGAATTCTCCAATGGCAATATTTGGGTCATTTCCAGCGAAATCAGACCTTGATATTCTTTTGTATAACCTAGAACATTTCTATGGTTGGTGGGAATGATTATCTGAGTCTACACACACAATCGATTCCTTATATGACAATGTAGGTGCAGTTTCTTATGTCTACAAAGTCTTCATCTATTAATGGTATCATATCAGAAAATTAGGTTGACATCCCATCTTTGGGCATCTTCAAATGTCTACCGCCCATCATTAAGATGGACATGACCAACTGTAAGTAATGGGATATGCAGTTAATGAGACTTATTCAATGCAACGGAAAGAAGCACATTTTGACATTGGAGGAACCAATCAACAAGACCGAGCCTAATGCCTTGTGGAGGTAGATAATGCATATATTTGTGTCTATCCGGCACCCTTGTTGTGGAGATAGCTAACGATATATTTCATTAGACAACAACCAAGGTGATGTATGATATCCTCATAGCCACATACTCTCAGGCGAGGAACGAAAACCAAAGATATTGTATCTCTAGGATGACATTTTCACGATCAAGCAAAATGGACGCCCTCTTCATAGCATATACACATCTATCAGGGGTATGTTTGAGAAGCAACACAACTTCATGCCTCTCGTAGCAATACCGTACCAATAGAAGGCATATAAGAATGCCACCATGGTTGGTATTTTTTTTTGTAGATCTTAATCTAGAGTATGATGTCGCACGATCACAGTTACTTGCGGATGCTACCATACCTCCTATAGAGGAAGCATGCCTCAGACTTATCAGGATCATTTTTCCTTCGTCGGCCTCCTCATACCTCCTCAATGATGGCCGCTTCTCAAGATAGAGGAGGATCTTTAGTTCAACGGACAAGGCCCATGTGGTAGGAGGAACGGGTCATTCATGATCCTCATCCTTATGCATGTAGTGTCATCGCTTCGGTCCCTTCAAAGACATGCTATTCTAAGCATTGATTTCTAGCATCTACTCATGCTCATGAGCATGTTAAGAAGCTTATACCTCCTGCCACTACTTATAATCACACATTCGATGAGTTACTCTCCCATCAAATGGAGATTATGCCTTCCACTTCTGGATCTTCTAGTGCTCCATTTGGTTCATTCGACTTTGTTATCTCTGCTTTTGCATGTACTTAATTGTATAGTTTATGCCCTCAATACTTGTTACAGGGCAACCCTCTCAAGTGCTACTCATCATCTGTGTGAAGATAGAGCTCAATTCACTTCCTATAAAACTATTCAACTGGAAAGAATAGTAGTTATTACCGATGGTACGCATACCCCTATTACCGAACAGAGGGAGATCAGACTGGCATAGTTCATGCACCTGCAGAATGTTCTTCATGCTCATGATTTCTCAATAAATTTATCATCTATTGGTCAAATCACCCGAGATTTACATTATCGTGTCTTCTTTGACTCCTCTTCTCTTGTGTTTCATGATATACTTACAGGCATGGTGATTGGATGTGGTCATGAGAAAAGGGATATCTACATGTCGGTTCAATCTCCTCTACTAGTGTCTCTTCTATTCCCACTGAGTCAGTCTCCCCCTAGACGTAGCATCTTCAGTTCAACCATCTTCCTATGTAGAAGCTGTGTAGAATCTTCCTTCAAATTTCTCTCAGATCTACTTTCCAGTGCTAGGCTTGCCAACTTGAGAAGTATAACTATTCCGGTTACCTTGGTCATCAGAGTCATAGTAGTAATTATTTATTTGAGTTAGTATATTTTGATATATGCGGTCCTAATCGTGTCCTTGACCATTAGGAGCACATGTTTTTTCATGTAGTTGTTGATAATTACTCTATATTGTCATGGGTCTATTTTTTGAACTACAAATCTAAGGCTGGGTTTGTCATTCAATGAACTATTTATGAAATAAAGATATTTTTTCTGCTTCGATCAAGTATGTTCACTTTGATAATGCCTTAGAGTTTTGTACTACTCAATTATCTCATTTCTTCAGGTCTCATGGCATTATACATCAGACTTCTTGCCCTTATACTTCTTAACAAAATGGTGTCGTATAGCGTATACACTATCATCATCTTGATGTAATCATGACTCTTTTAATTTAGAGTCGTGTTCCCCACTCCTTCTAGAGAGATGTTGTTTTTACTACCTGTTACCTAGTCAACATGATGCCTTCTTTTGTGTTAGGTGAAAAGGTTCCTTTTAGGATTACATTTCCCAATAAGGATATATTCTCATTAGCACCTCGTGTTTTTGGTTCAATGGCCTTTTCTCACCAGCTGACCCCTAGTCATGACAATATCTCTCCCAAAGCTATCAAGTACATTTGTGGGATACACTCAGACCCAAAAAGGATACCTCTGCTTCAATCCAGTTAGATGGAAGTACTACATAGGTGTTGATGACACATTTTTTGAATTGGTCATCTATTTTACTCTTACAAGTGATATGATGACTACCTCTAAGTCATGAAAGTATGTATACGTACCACCTCCTAGCTCTCCACCGTTACCCACTCTATTGGTACCTCATACTACACCATCACCTCCTCTCATGGTTCCTTCTACTCCACCTCCTCCTCTAGTGGTTCCTCCTACTCCTCCACCACCTCCATCATCACCTCCTACTGTGGTTGCTCCTCCGTCCTCACCAACTGGTACATTGGCTTAGTTTTTGCCACATTTTTACATTCGCAGGGCTCCATTATTCCCTTTGCTCACGATCCTTTTCATCATCCAACATACCCCATATATATTCTGAGAATATTGTTTCTATTGATGGTACTGGTGATTTGTTTAAACAACATGTTACTATACAAGCTGAGGAGGATGCATATGACCTTGATGTGACTATTACTTTACGGAAGCAGAGGCGTACATGTGCCACATATCCTCTCATTGCCCATGTCTCTTTGTGGCATCTTTCAGAGGATTTAAGGAGGTTTGTCGTAGGTTTGTCAGCCATAGGGATTCCATGAACATACTAGATATGCCATGCGGGATAGTCAATGGTGTCTTGTTAGGGAGGATGCGATGGTTTCATTACAGTCACGTGTTATGTGGAGCCTTGTTATAGCTCCTACAGGAGCATCTGTGCTGGGATACAAGTGGGCGTTCATAGTGAAGCAACATGCATATGGTAGTGTTGATTGCTACAAGGTGAGGCTTACAGATAGTGGGTTCACCCGAACATGTGGGGTGGATTATCAAGATACCTTCTCTGACGTGGCTCAACATTCTATATTGCATATTCTTCTCTCTTTTGTAGTGAGATGTGACCGGTCCTTATCTCAGCTTGATATGAAGAATGTATTTCTATATGGAGACCTACATGAGGAAGTCTACATGTAGTAGCCACTTAGGTTTATTGCTAAGGGGGGAATGTCATATGATTTGCAAACTTCACAAGGCTATCTATGACCCCAAGTAGAGTCGAAGATCATGGTTTCATAAGCTCTCAGACTTGATAAACATCAGGGATTTATGAAATCGACTATAGATCGTTCATTGTTTGTTCGGAGGACTCGGAGAGGTATAATTATTATATTGATATATGTTGGTGATATCATTATTACACGAGATGATATGCAGAGTATCCATGCAACTAAGGATTTTGTTGGACAACAATTTGTCACTAAGGACTTTGGCAATTTACATTACTTCATTGGACTTGAGTTTTCCATGAACCAACGAGATTTTGTTAAGACCCATAGGAAGTATATCACTGATTTTCTTTCTCAATGTGGTGGGTTACATGTCTGCCACTACTCCCATGGACCCCAACATGAAGTTATATGATGAGCATACAAAGGAGGTAGACAAGAGGCGGTACAAGGAGTGATAAGCCCCTGATTTAGTAGGTTATTTATTTATTATTATCTCTTTAGCTTGAGGTCTTTCATCTAATAACAATTAATTAACTACAATTAATAAATCTAATCCTATAAATAATTAACATTAACTATTATTTTCTTAATAACTTGTCTCTCTGTTATATATTTATACCTATATTG
This sequence comes from Ottelia alismoides, assembly GCA_037367405.1. NCBI lineage: Eukaryota > Viridiplantae > Streptophyta > Magnoliopsida > Alismatales > Hydrocharitaceae > Ottelia > Ottelia alismoides. Next base: position 851,982 of record JAZKJV010003717.1, on the reverse strand, counting down.
TTCCATTATTTTATGTGCTTTCTAAAGCAATAAAAATCCCATAAAAAAATAACATTAATTTGTAAATAGTAATATATCCAATATTTATTAATCAAAATCCAAAAAAAAATACAAAAGAGTCAAAATCAGTATTTTTATACCAATAAAAATTATTTTAAAAATAACACAATGTTTATATGATGTATTTTCTCTCCGAGTTCTAAAGGAAAGTTGTATATGTCTTCAACATTTCCATGTTCATCTTTTTTTTTCTAATTCCTTTTCTATTTATTTCTTTTTAATTTTACAATTATTTAATGATTTCTCTAATTTCTAGTTGGGTCACATTGCTCCATATCCTTCAATCACGTCGCTGACTCTTTTATTCAACGAGACTTATTTCTGAGCCATCTGATCAAGATGATCAGGGCAAATGGTTCTCTTTCCCCACCCAAATCTCATCCATCAGATCATCATCGGACGGTTGGGGATGAGTCCCCAACCTCCAACCACTCTCTTTAACAGGTGTAAGCGACAACAACCACCCAATCTTCTCCCTTTTCTCCCAATGACATCATGTAACTCCCCATCCAACCTCCATGCCAACGACTTCCCCTAACTTCCTTCTCCCACGCCAACTCGTTATTGACCTTGAACCTAACCCATCTACTAATTGGCATTGATTGAAACCACAACATGGATTTGTCAACCACCCAACTTCCACCACCTCAAAATCCCTCTCCGATCAACCGTTCACATTATCCGCCATTCATGGGATCCTTCTCCAAGATCACCCTCTTTTTTGAGTGATAGCTAGAGAGGGAATCGTGAAGCTAAGACATGGCAATGATCATGTGAGATCCTCATCCAATTTTAGACTTGACAATGACACCATGTGATGAATATTAATAAAATTACTATCAATTAACATTATTTATCAATATATTATAAATATTATCTCTCTAGCTTAAGTTATTCAATAACTTTATTTAACAACTAACCGGTTGAAAATAACTAACATTTATTAATGTATTTAAATAACTTTATTATGGTGCCTATATTTTTGTATTTTTTATTTATTAAAAATCTAGTAAAAATAGTTTAATAATATACATAATTAATTTAGAATTATTCTTAAATTTAAAATAAAAAATTAATAAATAAAATAAGTAATTTCAGTGCATTAAAATTACTTGAAAAATATCACCATGTATATATGATGCATTCTCTCTTTTAGTGCTACATGAAAGTCTAGATCTCATTGAGATCTACAACTTTCATGTTGAATACCTTTTCTAATTCAATTTCTAAATATTTTATTTGGAAAATACAGTAAAAATATATTTTAATATATTTAAAAAGTTATACATATATAAATTATGCATACAAAATAATAAAATACAAAATAAAAAATAAAAATACTCACAATATAGGTAAAAATACCTATAAATGGACCTCCAAAAAGTAACTCATAATAAATTAAGTCATAGAACTAAATAAAAATCACCATAAAATACTACGTAAATTAATAAATATTTTTTTGTTTTAATCGAAAATTAAATAGATCATTTACTGATTTATTTTTAATTATTTTTGAATTTGAATTCTGATTTGTCTTTTTGTGGTGACGTGGCCCAATCAAGGCCCATCACCTGTTGACGTGGGTCAACTCTCTGACCCAGGTCGTAGCCCCGTCAAACGTCGGTTTGACCTCGCCTTCATCGGCTTTTCCCCAAGGATTCCTTCATCCTTTTGGGTTGCTTCCTACACCAACTTTTCTCCTCATTTATTGAGCTATCACACACCATTGATTTATCGAACCGAGTAGCCATGAATCGAGCCATTCACCTCAATCTTCCTTAGCCATGTACACAAGCATACCCATCTCCTTCCTTCGATTTTTGGTTCCCATTTGCTCGATTTATTCCCCTCCTTATGTGCTCTATATCTTGAGCGAGGTGACAACGAGCTCACCTAGCATTTGCAGGGTCGATGAAGCGGTGTTGAGGTGAATCCCATTCATCTTCGTCGATCGCCGACATGAGGTCTTCATCTCGCAGCTTCGGCTGCTTGAGGTTAGTTTCTTTTGATCTTTAGGTCAATTTAGCTCTTAAGTTTTGTTAAATGCATTTTATATCATGTTTTAATAACTGTATTAACCTAGTTTTGGAATTAGTCTTCACCGGAGCTTTTGAGCTTCGACCACTTTTCTACGTCTGCATCTCCCTATTCCGACTACCATAACCATCCAATCAACTTCCTCCTCCATTTTTTCATTTCGTCCCACTCGTCAGTCACCCAACTCCTCACCGAAGATGGTTGTTGAAGTCCACCTCCCCCATCCTTCACCGGACTTCACCACCGTCCTCCATTCCTCCTCACCGTCCACTAATTAATTCCCAGTCCTGCTTACCCATCCACCATCATTCTTCTTAACCTTTTTGCATGCCTGGAAGGGGGCATATGAGCCCCAGTTGAACTCCAAGAGCGCCTCCAAGCGACGAAGAGCCCCAAGCCCCCTCTAATGGGGCTCAAATTGAGGTTCTTGGGAGGTTCACGGCAACAACAAGAATGAGGAGAGACCACCAGGAGATGTCCAAGTGGTCGAAGTCGCGCACATCACCGGATCGAAGCTCACCCACTGCGAGTTCTGTATTGTTATTCCACCACCCTTGCGAGCCCTTGGATCAAATCTAGCTTCCAGATTGTACATGCGATGTTGGATCAAAAGAGCCAGCCAATCCCATATGGGGATCTAAACTCACCCGTCGTCCCCCAACCGTCATCGCACGTTCTTGTGCCGACACATATCAAGTGGATCACCTACAGTTGCACGATGGAGCACCTATGGGGGTAAAATGCATATCTCGCCCCCATTTTTATTGTATTTCTTTATGGCCCTACAATTATTTAATGTAGTTTAAAGTTTTTGTAAAAATTACATAAGGAACCTTGAGCTTTTCGTATATTACTAATTGGTCCTTGCTAGGTCACCTCATGTACCGTCCCACGTGAGGTGGCCAATTTGCACACGACCCCTTGTAGGTTTTTGGTATTTACATTCAGTCTTTAAATTTTAAATTCCAGTTGTGGAACTTTGAGTATTTTGCATAGTATCCCTTATCTTTAATTTTAATTGCCAATATACCCTTGCCAACTCATATATTTTTGTGCATGTTTTCCATTTATCAAAGATATCATACATGCTCTAAAAAGTAGAGGAAAATAAGGTTAAGTGTATGTTAGTATATACTTTCACGCTATAATTTTAGTTTTGCATTTTAACCTTTTTTCTATTTTGTAAAAATTAAAAGGGCACATTTTGCCCCTACTCGACTTAAAAATTCCAAAATAATTATAAAACCTTTTTGAGAAATTTCAAAAATATTTTATTTATCATTGTATTTTACAAATCCAGACCAAATACCTTAAAATAGAGAAAGTTTAAAAACTAAAAAGATCCAAAATACTTTAAAAATATAAAAATCACCCTAAAATCCAAAATATTTATCTCTATTTCTAAATTTTCTTTATATTATTTATTTTATATTAAAATTACTTTTGAGAAATTATGAGGCTTTTTTTCTATTTTTTAACCTCAAATCAATTCGGCCTATTTAGTTAATCCCTATTTTGGGATATTGTTGACTTTAAAGATATATAAAAACTAGCAAAAATATCTAAAAAATTATAAAATATTAGAAAAAAATATAAAAATAAAAAATATTTTATTATTTCTTTTTGTTTTATTTATAATTATATTACCCTATATTGTATATATAATTATATAAAGCTTATATATATTTAAAAGAAAAGAAATAAAAAATTAGGAAATATAAAAAGAAATAAAAACTATAAAATTTAAAATAAATAAAAAATATAAAATTTAAAATACATAAGTAATAAATAATAAAAATGACACAATAAGAGAATAAATAAATAAGAGAAGAACAAATTTTGGACATCATTGCATAGTCTATCATGTTTGCTCCCTTTGTTTGACCTCTACACATATTTACATCTATACACACTTGTTGTAGAGTTATAATTAATTTAAATTCCAAAATTTTATTTGCATTGCGATATCTTTTTTTGGGTTAATTATTTAATTATTCGGGTTTCGTGAGTAGTCGCTTAGATGCTTATTGTTCATACCTGTGGATTTAGAAGACCCCTACGAAGCCTGAGTTTTCAAATGGCGCCGTTGCTGGGGAGCAACGTTGTATAAATTGATTTTTGTGTTCCTTTTGTCTATATTTTCACTTATTTATTTTCATTTTTATTTGATATTATTTGTGAACTATATGACCCTTTCTCTTGTTCAACCTTGTTGCAAGGGACCATGATCGAGGACAGGTTTCTTAGGAGATTGGTGCATCCCTCGAGATAAGGAGTCAACTTTCATACCTAGCCGACAAGAGATAGAAATAGGAGAGAACTTGAGGAAATTTTGAAGACAATGTCATTTGTCTTTTATTTTATTTTATTTCATTTTGTAATTTAAGTGAGAGAGAGAGACTTAGTTATAATAATTGAAACTCTCCAGGACATTACTGCTTCACAAGGTCCATTGCCCGGGTGATTGTTCACCTGGGGACATCATCGATTTTCTTGTTTTTTTTGCTTTTATTTTTCTTTTTTATTTTTTATTTTTATTTGTCTTGTGTGATTGAGCCTTAGTTTAGAAATTGCTTGATTGATAGATTAAAGTCCAAAGTCCTAATTGACTTACATGCACCTATAGATTTGCACTTGGACTTAGTCAAATTTAAATTGCTTCTCACTTAGACATGAAACCGCATGCCACGAGAGTACTTTATATAACGCTTGTATGGCCCATTATGGTGGGCACTAGGGAGCCTCCAAGACTAGACCCTTAGGTTTCTTTCTGTGTGCTTTGCATTTTGTGCTTCACGATAATAACAATTTCTGTTCTAAGGTGATTTCATCGGTTGCATTGCATATAGTGTAGGTTTCAATTCCTCTTGGCGTCTTGCATGATAAGATATGGAGGCAAGGTAAGCATTTCTACTTAACATCCATCATTGTTTTCACCTCGCATTGCTTTTTCCACTCTCTCCCTTTGATTTTGACACTTAGAATTCTAAAGGAATCGATACCTAGTTAGGACTCGTGTATTTTTATTAAAAAAAGTGATAACCAATAAAATTGGGACTGCTAACATTAATCGACCCTAAAATCAAAAAGGAAAAAAAATCTTTGTCTTGGGGAGAGTAACCCCTCATTATATTCGTATTTTATTTTGACACGTACACACTAAGGATTAGTGACCCAATCACAGGACTACCTACGTGCTTGTATAACTTTTTCTTGAAATTCACCTAACTCTAAAATTATACAAGATAAGAAGACCAAACTTTCACAATCATTATTGTGCTGAGTAGGTAAATTAAGGGGTTTTGTTTGCGTGTACTTGTGTTTGTTTGTGTGCATACTCGATCTTCTTTGTGCATTTGCACCTTTTTCTTCAATATCTTGATTTGACTATCGTTCTCTCCTGATCCCATCTTTTGTTTGAGAGATGGCTGAGTGGAGTTATTTTCACGTGGACTTCGTAGATCCTTCTTACTCTCCATTCGGTCCATATCCCTTTTTCCAGGAGGACTTTACTTTTGATTCTTCTTTTTGTACATATCCGCCTAATCCATTATTTCAGGCATCAAATTTTGAGTTTTACCCACCACCACCCTCACATTTCCCACCATCTCACTCACCTAATACTGAATTGTTGGAGTCACCTCTCAAGAAGACCACTCTTGAACACTTGACCCAAATGATAGAGCACATGAAGGAGAGGATTGATGACCTCACTAGTATAAATATGAGCCACAATGCCACGTCACCATCTGATTTCATGGATTCATTTGAGGACACACATGAGAGATTTTAATCGACCAAAATACAGAAAACAAGAACATTTTAAAATCCAAAAGAACCCGGGAGACACATAACCGAGTTGGTTTGTGAGGAGAGGGCACCCATGCCAGATCCTATACCCACACATACATACACCACAGTTCCCACTTTGATACCATGGATGATATTATACATACTATTCTGAGTCATCCTTGTGTAGATGATGATTTTGATCTCCTCCCTTGTATGGAGGAGATCCAAAATCTTAAAAAACTGTTGACTGAACCAGAAGTGGTGCCATCTATTCATGATATTATTGAGGCCCCACTTCACCAGGTTGTGTTCCAAATTATCTACACCTACACTCAAAAAGAGAAAGCAACGACTTAGATATGAGATACATATTCTGGCAATGGCCACTGTCTATGCCATCATTCACCGTCCACCTACTAGGAAAGGGGACACTATCACATTTCTTGTTAGATGTGATGTTTCTGACTGTTCTCGTGATCACACTCTCCTTGACGGTGGTGCATCGATTAATATAATACCCTTCTCGCTGGTACACTCTCTTCACTTAGGGCCTCTTAAGAAGACCATGATGATTTCTCAATTCGCTGATGGATCAATAAAGAGGTTGAGGGGTATTCTTAAGTTATTCAGATTCAGGGAATGAGAATGACTGCTGCTTTTATTGTACTTGCCATGGAGATCTCCACCTCTGTGGGGCGCACTCCAATCATCCTAGGATGACCCTTCCTCGCACCCGCGAGAGCTGTTATTGATTACGGATATGGAGAGATACACTTTCGATCAGATAATGAGAGCATTTTGATTAAAAAGATCACAACACCCACCATTGACCAGAGGCCCACATCTGATGAGAGTGTGCCTATGTCGGCCAACCCCGAGACTATGACCTATATGCTGATATCAGAGCGGATTATTTTTGATGGATGATACTGAGATCACGAGAATTTCTCTTCAAGGAGGAAGAATTTAAAACATAGACCTTGGATTTCACCTTTCCGGTGCGTGGCGATTCTTTGATGAAATTCATAACATTTACATCATAGATACTTTATAGCGGAAGGTAGACTGGAGAGACTGCACATGCCGGATTTGACCTTATTACTTTCATACATGAGTTCGGGCCTTTCTGTGTAGACCTAGCTGAGACATCCTAGGATGAACATGACCACAATACTTCCATCGACTAGTTCATGCCTTTTCTCTCTGAGATTGTTGAGGATCTTCATCAGGTTGATCCTAATCAGGTTGAGTCAGTTAAGGACCCTGATATAGACCTACACCTCATGAGATCCATTCCTCAACGGGCACGCAAGAAGGTACTCTTTCTACCTTCTTGATATATGTATAGCCCCACTTTGCATATTCGCTTTCGTTTTCCTCCTTACATCTACCGTTTTTTCTCATCCACCCCATTCCATGTGTTTGCTTTTCTTAGGATGTACTTTATCCTAAGTATAGGGGGTTGAACGAGTTGGGTATTCTTTCTTCGTTCTGTTTCATCACTTCTATTGTTTCCTATACTTAGGGCTCTTTTACCCTAAGTATAGGGGGAGTAATGCATACATTCGCCCAACATATTTTTTTTTCTTTTTATCGATTTCTTTTTATTGATCCCCTTTGCTGTCTCCTCTCATGTGGATATTTCTACCTATACTTAGGGATATCTTACCCTAAATATAGGGGGAGACAAACCGAGTTGCCATTTTTTATTCCCACCCTTCACCCTCCCTGCATGTAGATAGAACCTGCTATATTTAGGATTACTTCATCCTAAGTATGAGGGGACAATCAACCTCTTATTCATTTATCCCTTCATTCAGTTATTGTAGTGTAGGATTTTCTATACTCAGTACAAGTTATGTCTTCTCTTTTTCTCTCTGATCTATGAGGACACAACTCAAGCTAAGCATAGAGGGTCGTATATACTTTAGCCATAACACATACTTTCATATTTTCATTTAAGTTTAAAGAACATACTTGTATAAAAATCAGTAAAATTCTTTGTATATATATAGTAATAATTCGAATCAAAATATATTGCAAAATGTTTGAAAAATGATTTAAAAATCTCTTTGAAAAATATTTTGAAAACTGTTTGGAAAGTATTTTCAACCTTTGTAAAAATATTTTTTTTGTAAAAATTTCTTTATTTGTTTGAAAAAATTGTTTTGAAAATCCATTAGCAAATGGCTTTCAAAATGGTTGCGAAAATCGTTTGAAAAATCTATATATACTACTTGAACATCCTTCCAAATGATTTTTAAAATTTTACAAAATGTTTGTAAAACGTACTCGTCAAATTATTTTGCAAAATAATTATTTCAAAATATTTACAAAAATCTTTTCAAATTATTTTGAGAATTGTGTACATAATTAAAGTAAATAAAGATTCTTTAGAAATATGTAAATACCTTATATAAATCATTCACCCTGATTCTTGTAAATAATAAGATGCATTCACGTGTAAATTTTTGTACAAATTTCCTATCGCTAAAACTTTTTGTTTAAAAAACCTTAAAATTTGCAAAATTAAATTTCCCAAAAAGTATTTGCAAAAAATATTTTCAAAGATTACATAAAAATTTGCAAAACATTTTCAAAAACCTATAAAAAGTTCAAAACTAGAAAATTGGATCACAAGAATATTTTCTGGAATGTTACAAAGCATTTGTATTTTTCGGATTGATGTTGATAATTGAAGTAGTCTAAATAAAATCTGAAGATTAGATCTCGGTTGGACCCTAATCCACTTAATCATTGGAACCTTATATGATATGAAATTGGGATTCTTCAGGTCTACTAAACTTAATTTTTTGAGACCACGAAACTTGATTTAGTGTTGTCTTGACTTAAGTAGAATATTTTGGAACACACATATGATTTTTGTTGATAATGATCTAGCTTGGACACATGCACCTTACACTTTGCTTACCTCAGTTGAAGTGGTAGAGGGATGAATTTACGGGCATGAGACACAAGCCAGTGGAAACATTAGAAGTCATACATCTGTAGCCATTGTACGCCAACCTGATCTAGTAGCCATGATGTCTATAGTAAAGTTGTGGGTTGCAATAATGCTTCAAAAGAGGGATAGTCTACTGGCTCAAGAGGAAAAAGTCCATATGTAAATACTTCTATATATAATATAAAAAATACAAAATTAAAAACTCCAAAAAAGTGGATATGCCTAAATGAAAATAAAATGCCTGCCAGAGTACAAGCTTTAGCTTCAAAGTCATATGTATGCAAGCATGCAACTGGATGACTTGACTATATTGATCAAGCATCCTAGGATAGGTAGCTACACTGTCTACCATCCATTCTTCTCTCCACCTCCTCTTCTTGAGCCGATTGCACTTGAACTTAGAAGGAAATACCCTGCTTCTCAAGGAAAGAGTTGTTGGATTGGGGAATTAGGGTCACTATGTTGAAGAAGACTGACTTTTACTGCTTCAGCTGAGGAGAGATACATATCACACAGTGTCTAAGATAAATTCATAGTCATAAGGGTTTGCGTATGTGTTGACTTATTCTGACATGACTAGTGAGGAGACTTGAGCCGAGTTTTGCAGATCTCAGAGGCTATTATTTCAAATCCAATTTTCAATAAGTTTCCGACCGCACCTAAGATCCAAAGGTTCGACTTAAGCTCCAAACTTTGATTTTATGAAGACAAATTTGAAAGTTAAAATCAATCCAAGTTCTTTCTTTTTCTTTTCTTTATTTTTTTCTACACTTAGAGGCATAAGTGTTTGCTAGGGACTAGCAAAGGCATGGGTTTTTTACACAATTCCCATTACTCTTGATGCAACCTGACGAATGAGTTAGGGAGTAATAGAAGAGTACTGACCAGATAAAGACAGATTGCATACTTTACGAAAAAAATCAGCAACTCCTGAGAGCCTAGGGAGCCGGGAAAAGGCGAGTGAAATGGTGACAAATCTCCATTTCATCACCTTTGTTCTTTCATTTCGATCATTAAACCCTAGCTAAATGCATGCATATATATCATTATTTTGCATAAATTAACATTCATTATTTATTGTATAAATATTGTATAAAATACATTATTTAAAGCCAACATAAAAGAATAAATAAAATAAAATAAATACTAAAAGTATTTTATGACCCTAAACCCCAAGACTTGGACATCATAATGATTGGGTTGATAAGGAATAAAGTAAGAGGAGATAAGGGCCAATAAAAAAATAAACCATATTTTTTACCCTTCAATAAATTACTTTTAGGACCCATTTTATTCTTTATCATTTATTCATCAAATCAATATACTTTATACATGAAACTTGTAGAAAAATACATAGAAAAATAAAAAATTTACTTAACATAAAAATAATGCCATTTGTACATTTTATAATCAAAATAAAATTCCAAAACTCAAACTTCCCAGACCCATATCTTCTCCATATGAACTCAAAATGCACTCAGATCAATTTAATTGTATATAAGTTTTTATTAGTTATTTAATGAAGATAGTTTCATTTAATTTGGAGCTAAGATGCAAAAGTTGGATTTTAGACCCCTATTGTACTATACACATGAATACAATAATCATTTATTTATTCTTTATATTTTCATTATTTTATATTTTTATAATTTTTCAAATATTATTTATAATATTTAGGATACGCTAAAACCATAAAAATACACTAAAATAAATAAAAATACAAAAATACATAGATTAATATATCATAGTTATACATATATAATAAATATACATATTTATTTAAGTGTACACAAACCATCAGAAAAATACAATAAAAATATATTTGAAATATATTAAAATAAGTTATTAATATGTAAATTATATATACAAAATATTAATTCTAAAATAAAAATAAAATACACATAAATGGACCTCCAAAAAGTAACTTATAGTAAATTAAGTCATAAAAATAAATAAAAACCAGCATAAAATACTATATAAAATAATAACCAATTTTTACATTTTAAAAATCAAATAACTCATTTACTAATTTATTTTTAATTATTATTGAATTTGAATTCTTATTTGTCTTTTTGCGGGTGACGTGGCGTAATCAGGGTTCGTCACCTGTTGACTTGGGTCAACTCTCTTCGTAGCCTTATCAGACCATGATTTGACCTCGCCTTTATCGATTTCCCCCAAAGATTCCTTCATCTTGTTGGGTTGCTTCCTTCACCAAATTTTATCCTTGTTCATTTAGCTATCACACACCATTGATTAATCGAACCACGAAGCCCTGAATTGAGTCATTCACCTCGATCTTCCCAGCCCTGTACATAATCATACCCATCTCCTTCCTTCAATTTTTGGTTCCCCTTTGCTCTATTTCTTCCCCTCCTCGTGCTTTCTATGGTTCGAGCGAGGTGACAGTGAGATCACATAGCATTTGTAGGGTCGAGGAAGCGTTGTAGAGGTGTCTCCCATTCATCTCCGTTGTTCATTGTCGTGAGGTATTCATCTCGCAACTCCGACTGCTTGAGGTTAGTTTCTTTTGCTCTTTAGGTAGATTTAGCTCTTAGGTTTTGTTTTATGCATTTTATTTCATGTTTTAATTACTGTATTAGCCCCATTTAGGAATTAGACTTTGCTGGAGCTCTTGAGCTCCGACCACTGTTCTATGCATGTGTCCACATGTTCCGACTACCCTAAACATCATATCAGCTTCCCCCTTTGTTTCTCCATCTCACCCCACTCGCTAGTCACCCAACTCCTCACTAGAGTTGGTCTTCAAAGTCCACCTCCTCCATCCTTCGTCGAACTTCGTCGCCTTCCTCCACTCCACCTCATCGTTCACCAATAAAGGACTAGACCTGCTTGCCCGTCCACCATCATTCTTCTTAACCTTTTTGCAGGCCTGTAAGGAGGCATATAAGCCCCAGTTGAACTCCAAGAGCACCTCCAGGCGACAAAGAGCCCATGACCCCTCCGATTGGTCCCAGACATTTTTGAGGTTCTTGGAGGTTCAAAGCAGTAGTAGGAACAAGGAGAGACCATCGGGAGGTCTCCAGGTGGCCGTAGTCGCACACATCACCAGATCAAAGCTTGCCCATGGCGAGTTCTTTGTTGTTCTTCCACCACGCTCGCAAGCCGTTGGATCAAAGCTATCCTAAAGATTGTACATGCAATGTCAGATAAAAAGAGCTAGCATTGTCCAATCCCATTCGAGGATCTAATCTCAGCCGTCATCCCCCAATCTTCATCGCGGCTTCTCGTGTCTATGCGTGTCAAGTGGATCACCTACAACCGCATGATGAAGTGCCTATGAGGGGTAAATTACATATCTCGCCCCTATTTTTGTTGCATTTCTTTCTAACCCTATGATTATTTAATGTAGTTTAAAATTTTTGTAAAAATTACGTAAGGAACCTGATCTTTTCGTATATTACCAATAGGTCCTAGCTAGGTCACCTCACGAGCCATCTCACGTGATGCAGCCATTTTGCATGCAACCCCTTGCAGGTTTTGATATTTACGTTTATTCTTTAAATTTTAAATTCTAATTGTGAAACTTTGGGTATTTTTCATTGTAGTGCCTATCTTCATTTTAGTTGCCAATATACCGTTGCTTGTTCATATATTTTTGTGCTTATTTTTCATTTATTAAATATATCATCAATGCTCTAAAAATATACGGAAAAATAGGGTTAAGTGCCTGCTAGTATAAACTTTCATGATACAATTTTAATGTATTTTAAGTTTTTTATTTTCTAAAAATTAAAAAGATCATATTTTGCCTCTGTTTGGCTTAAAAATTCCAAAAAACATAAAACCTTTTTTTAAAAATTCCAAAAAAAATACATTTTTATTCATTATTGTATTTTACAAATCCATATAAAAAACCCCTAAAAATAGAGAAAGAAAATGATTAAAAGTTAAGAAGCTGTAATATCCTTTAAAACATATACAAAATATTAAAAATCACCTAAAGGTCCAAAAATATTTATTTCTATCTCTGAATTTTCTTTATATTATTTAACATTTATTAAATTTTTTTTTGAGAAATATGAGGCTTTTTTATATTTTTAAACCTTCTGCCTATTTATTTAATCAATGTTTTGGGATATTTTTGACTTTATATATATAAAAGTTAGCAAAAATATCTAAAAAATCATAAAAATAGTAGAAAAATATAAAAGCATTTTTTAATTTTGGTTTATTTTTGTTGTATTTATAATTATATTACCTTATATTGTATATATAGTTATATATAAAGCTATATTATATATTTAAAAGAAAAAGAAATTGAAAATTAGAAAATAGAAAGAGAAAATAAAAAGTGTAAAAAAATTAAAAAAAAATTAAATTTATAAAATAAATAAATAATTGAAAACCCACATAAAAAAAGTAAATAGACAAGATAAGAAGAAGTTTTGCATATCACTACACAATCTATTACATTTGCTCCTTGTTTTCGACATCTACACATACTTACACCTATACACACTTGTTGTAGATTTATAACAAAATTTAACTCCACATTTTTATTTGCATTGCTATTTCTATTTGTGGGTTAATTGTTGAATTATTTGGATTTCATGAGAATTCACTTTGATGACTGTTGATTTGCCTTGTGGATTGACAAGACCCTCGCAAAACCCGAGTTTTCACCCACCTGGCCCGACCTTATATCCCAAATCGCCTCCCATTTGGTCCATCTGATCATCTTGATCAGATGGCCATCATCGCCTCATGCCCACATGCATCACAACCTTCTGATCAATTTGATCAGAGAAGATCTTAGTAGTCTGCTTTCCCTGCGATCTTCGTCCTATGATTAAAACCATCCAACGACTAGAGAGTCTCCTTCAACCTCTAGCAACCTCCTCCAGCAGTCTCAAATGCCTTCAAACCGCTTAACTTTATCCAATTAATCCAACCTCCTCAAGCAACGTCTCTGTATCCCTACCATCTCCTGACGTAACACTAATCTTCATCTTCTTTGCGCTAAACATAGATCTTGTATTCATCTATCCTTCTTGCATTTGCAAGCGGTTGAAATTGTCAGTACAACCACCTGGGATCTCCATCTTCTTTTCTTCAAAGAACCCTTTCCGGAGTCCACAACCGTTGTCTACCCTTGAGTGAAAAAACCCCTAGCCATCTCTCCTCTTCATGACATGAAGAAGGAGATCGATTGAACAATTATGTTGATTTTTTTTCTGGTGAGACTCATGGCAATTATTCCATGCTACAATGCTCCTAGAGTGACTGTTTGAGCTTAGTGTCGTGGTTGGGCACTTGAAGCGAAGACCCCGAGGTCTGCAAGACCTCAAGCACAAGCTGCTCGCTCCATTGTGTTCATCTTCAGTCCAACTGAGATTCCTTGTTTCCTTTTGTTCTCACTTCACCTATTTAATTAGGATAGAGTAGTTAATAATTTATCAAATCGATGTGACCCCGAACTTCGCTGAATGTTCCTGACCTTCGTGAGAGTATTTGAACCACCTCTTCCCTTATCTAGAGATTGATCCCATTTGTTCTCCATCTTCTTTGATCACAGGAGAAGAACTCATAGGGTCCCATCTCCTCCACCACATGTTGGCCCTCCATTTCGCCTCTCATTCGCATGCACACACACACTCTGGTATGCTTCAGCTATTGTTTGGTAACTTTGAAGGTGTTCAATGGTCGGGATTTCGAGAGGGTTCCGGTGTCCCTTTATGCCTCCGATGAGCTTGCATGGATTGATCGATTTAGGGATCACAACAGCATCAACACCTCATTTCCATTTTCGCCACATCATTAGGAAGATGACCAGACCTTTATTGAGCCCGGAGTAGCAACGAGGAGGAGGATCGACCTAACCGGAGCCCTACCAAGTCCACCACAAGTGGAGGAGGAGAAGCTCGACGTTAGGATACATACACCATTCTATCTTCTTGATCGGAAGGTTCAGACCCTACTCCGAGCTAGATGTCCAAGCTTGCAGTGCCAGATGACTCCAGACCAAAGCCGAAGCAACCAACGCTCTCCACATGGCCCAAGCCACGAGTCTGACTCCAAGCCGAGACTAAGCGCATGCTATATACGTGAGGTTTGGACAAATTGCAGCACTAAGCCCTAGCGTCTCCAGAATTGTAAGCAGGTCCAAGTTGCACGTGCTCCGCGTGGGCATTTGGAAATGTTACAGTCATGCCCTCGCCGACTTCTCGTTACTGTAGAAATATCCCCACGTAGGGTGTTATTAATAAAAGTTGAGTGTGACTTTTCATAATTGCAATTCAGCCCTCTCAAGGACTTATTTATCATGTATTTGTTTATTTTTATTGCATTTATTCCATTGGACTCAATCTTGAATAATTTGATCACATGATGCCCTTTTGATGTGATTTCTCTTTCTCTGCGAAGCTAATTTTATTCTTTTGATTTAGCATGCCTGATTCTCTAATTAGACCGTTCTTAATGATCTAGTTTGAAGCTATAGATTATGTGCTATATCCATATTAAATGAATATCTGCTTTGTAAATTGCTTAATTGGACCTTGATTCTTATTATTGCTTACGTTTGATAGTTCATTTAAAGGCATAAATGATTTACTTATATGCATGTGATTAGTTAATTTCATTTTGTTCATTGCGGTGATTTTCTAGCATGCATTAAAAACCTTTCACAAATGCATTCTATCTCATTCATTCATTATACCATGTTGTGATGCATTGTTGTTCTTTTGACCTGGATCATGTATCAATCACTTTGCATAAAGATTAAAAATGGATTAATTATGTTAATAGCATGTGTCCCTGTGTTTGACCCTAGACTTACTCATGATAAATTAAAGTCGAATATTCTTTGCATAGATTATTCGATTCGGTTCTGATTGAGAGTTGATTGGTCTTATTACAATAAATACATATTATCATTGCCAATTAGCATTTCATCATGGAGCATGTTGGGAAGCTCCTATATGTCACCATCACTAGGCAATGCATCTCTTTTGCAGTGAGTAGAGTCATCCAGTTCCTAGAGCATCCTAGACAATCACATATGGACGCAATCCATATAATTATGAGGCACCTGAATTCCTCTCATGATACTTGATCTTTATTTAGCAAAGGGACATACATGGTCATTACGACATGCATAGATGAGGATTATATAGTATGTCACAAGGACAAGAAGTCTACTTGAGGTTGCAGTAATCATAGGGAGCTCTTCTGTGTCATGGAAGAGCAAGAAGCACATTGTTGTTGCCATATCCAGTACAAAGTCAGAGTATAAAGCCATGGCACAGAGGATTACTGATATGACAACTAGGCTACTTTTTTCATTGCCATCAATCATGCCTTCCAGAGAGAACCAAGCATATTGAGGCTGATTGTGACTGCGCTTATGACATGACTCATAAGGGCTTCATCTCTACTTCTCATATTAGCTCAGGGGAATATAAAACAAATGTGTTCACCAAGACCCTAGTCAGAGGGTCATTCCAGAGGTGTTGTTCCAAGCTAATTATGAGTTAGCACATCTCGTGGGGGAAGGGTTGGGAAATATTTTATCTTTTTCTATTTTATGTAATTCACTTTTCTTTCTATATCTATTGTGAAATTTGTCCAACATGGCTATAATCCTATATAGTAGAACCCTAAGACCACATGTCCTTAATGGTTTATTGAGGTCAATCTCATTCTGAATTGGAAACAAATCATTTTATATTTTGAGAAGGGATTGTACTTGGCCACATAGTTTCCAAATGTGGAATTGAAGTTGTAGTGGATATCTAAACTTCCACCCTTGACCTCAGTGACCTATTCTTAGGTAGTCCTATAGGTAACAATCTCATTTCTTCCTCGTACCTTTATGTTTTTGTTTTTTAAAGCAGAACACAAACCATTGGATCTTCTCCTTTCCTCCTCCTCGATCGAAATGACATTGCCTCATCTTCCTTCCTTCGCTTATCAACTTCTCTTCTCGCAACCGTCCACCCTCCGGCCAAGATAGTGGCTGGACGAGCTTTGTCACCCCCTCCCCATCTTCAAGGAGCCAACCCACACATGATCCCCGTGTTTGCTCCTCGAGTAAGCCCTAGTGCTCGAGTCCATCATTCACCTTGAAGGTCGTTTGCCGGGAGTTAAGGGCTCAACGACCTTCATCTGTGTGCCACACCTGCAATGGAGCTTAGAAACCACTCACTCGAAGTCCATCATTCACCTAGCGGGTCCTTGCACATGTTCTGGTTAGGTTAATTACACTCGAGATCCAGATATTTTGGAAAAATAATGAAAACTCCCCTCTGAGCTATTTTTTGTACCGATGTGTGTAGTGCTTTTACAACTACACCCCTATGTATATTACTTCAGAATTTTTTATACTCAATGGTATTTCAAACTGCTCCTTCCACACCCCATTCGATCTGCTCGCATCCAGTGACCATCCATAACAAGGACCGTCAGTGTTGCACCCTTCTTGCTCGTCTACCGCTCGTGCAGCTCCCACGTGCACGGTTGCCGTGCACATCAAGGACAATCACCTGGAGAAGAAGGGGGAGAGAAGGATATGCAAGAAGAAATGGAGGTAGAAGAAGGTAGAAGAT
The DNA here is from genome assembly GCA_037367405.1 of Ottelia alismoides. Lineage (NCBI taxonomy): Eukaryota > Viridiplantae > Streptophyta > Magnoliopsida > Alismatales > Hydrocharitaceae > Ottelia > Ottelia alismoides. The sequence goes on along the minus strand of JAZKJV010003717.1, from coordinate 834,558 downwards.
CCAATGTCGACTTTTCCTACGGTAAGATTAGGGATGGGCATGGGTCGAGTTGGGTCAGGTCTTGAAGAGCCCATGCCCAAGCCCATCTAAATATTTCGGGCCTTCGGCCGGACTTAGGCCCGCTAATTCTGGTGTTGTTCGGCCCAAGCTCATGCCCGACCCGTTTCTTTTGGGCCGGGCCGGCTCAAGCCTTGGTTCATTTCCTGGTCATGAAAATCACAACATGAGAAATATGGAAATGATGGATCATGCTATACATTCAAGAGAAGGATTACACATCCCTATTTCAAGTGCACAAAAAGAAGTTACAAGCATAAGAATGTCTACATTAAAGTAGCTATTAAACCAGCCATAAGAATGTAAGATGTCTACAAAACAACTAACTTTGCATATATCTTGAATCTATAACAATGGATAAACAGTAGTAATATTCCAATGATAAAATAATGGATAAATAGTAGCAATATCGGTACTTCAACAATCATATACAATATACCTTCATAGGCAAAACGCCTTGGCTAAGGCTCACGCCCATGTTCAGGATGGGTCTTGAGCTTTATCCTCGGACCAACTTCGGGCCATTCCTTGGGCCCTCAAACGGGATAGGCCTTGGACCGGGTCGGGTTGGATCGAGCCAAGTCCGAACCCGACCCAAAGTATTTTTGGACGACATTTTAAGCTCAGGCCTGACCCAATCCTCTATTGGGCTTGGACTGGGCAGGGCTTTTTGGGCCGGACTTCGAACTAGACGGGGCCGTCCAGCCCAATGCCCATCCCTAGGTAAGATTAATCCCAAGTTAACTCGAGTTATGAGTTATTAAATAAAAAAAATGGATGACAGGTTTGTTGGTATAAGATGGAGCATGTCTGTATGAATTATGGGATAAATACAAAGAATACATGAGAGAACGATTAATTAGCAACATTTTTAGGATTTGTGATGTAAATTTCCTTTTATTTAAATCATGATACCGACCTTACGAGGTACTGTCAGAAGATGGCAATCGTCGATTCGAAAGATATAATGCCCTTAATATAGATTCAAATATATGAAGTGCTATTCTTTTTTCTCAAAAATATTTTTTCAATAAAAAAAACTAAAAAAAATCTTTCATTTTTCCAGTGAATGTCTAGGATGAAATCCACTGCATCATGACATTAGAATTGAGATATTTTTTCACCTTTTTTTATTTAAACTTTGATAGATTTTAAACGCATTACGGACCTTATAGTATATATTGCAAAGGAAAATAAAATCAGCTCTATAGTGTTCAAGCGATATATAATAATAACATTATCAATATTTGATTATCAAGGTTCGTACGTTATATTTTATTATTTAGAATTATTTGGAACGGGACGACATTTGTATGGTATGAAACATTTAACATCTATATAAAAATATTTTTCTATAGTATAGTAATAGTATATGTACTTGTAATTATATCATTATAAACCAACAATATGATTTTTTCTCCAACTTTGACGACTTTATATCCTCCCCTCTAGTTCGATATTTTTTGCAATGACTATTCTTTTATAATAGTTCTGAGGGTAAACTACGCAAAAGGCCCTGAACTTAGAGAGCAAGTATTAAAGAGCTTATCGATTAATAATATGTGATTATTTGGAGCATTTATTTTAATTGCATGACTCTCTATCAAGTACAATTTATTATTTTACATCAAAATTCAAGATCAAATTCGCTGATATGATTTAGATAATCAAAAACAATTTTTACGGATATGATTTATGTGAGACAAAGTTTTGATAATCAATTTGTTTACTATTGTGATTATCACTGAAACCTCATAGGCATATCATATATATGCTATAATAGTAACAATAACAGTGACATATAACTAATGAAGTATAGCTTATAAGAATTCTAAATTGTGCATATGATATCTTAAAGGTTAATTTTGTTAATTTGATGATAAATTGAACATTTTTTCAACGCGTTATAATAGGGATCTTTACACTTCCCATTGACTTTTATCATTAATACATGCATTTATCTTTTTGCAGTTACATAGGGATGGGCATTGGGCTGGGCCGGCCCGACCCAGCCCGTAGCCCGGCCCAAAAAACTCAGCCCGGCCCAAGCCCAATAGAGCAATGGGTCGGGCCTGGGCCTAAAATCTGGGCCCAAAATTAGTTTGGGCCGGGCTCTGGCCTGGGTCGGCCCAACCCGACTTGGCCCGAGGCCCAGCCCATTTATTAGCCCGAGAATTTGCCCGAGCCCGGCCCGAGATTTGGCCCGATTTGGGCCCGCGTAGCCCGGCCCGATAATTGGCCCGAGATTTGGCCCAAGACCCCTCCCCCCTTTAGCCCTAACCCGAGGTCCCGAACCCCTTTTGCCCTAACCCATCTAATTCCCTCGCGAGCGCCGCTCCTGCCCTCCCTCTCCCTACCAGAGCCCGCGGTCGCCATCCCTATCGCTCCCTCGTGCTCCTCCAACTCAAGGCTCCGGTGCTCCGCGGCTCCGCCAATAGCCACGACCCCCCTCCTGTGAGTCTGCGATCCCCCTTCACGCCTTCAATCCCCCCTCCGTTTGTGAGATAATTATCCATGTGCATTTGTTTTATAAATATATAACATAATCCGAACTCATAATGTAAATATATAGCAGGGTTGAACTCCTAGTGTGAATATGCAGCACTCATCTTGCAAGTCTTGGGGAATTTCGGGGAGTTTCGATTTGAGTGCTTAATTTTGGGGAATTTCGATTTTGACTGTCGCTTCCTTAAGGAAAAACCCATCTTGCAAGCTGGTATTGACATTTTTTTTGGAAAACATGGGGTCTCAAAGGATTATTTTTGGGTTCATCTTTTGAATCCTGACCTTGATACCAATTACTGTCTTTGTTTTGCGGTTCTAGAAGCCAAGCGTGGTTTCAATTTGTGAATGTATCAGCTTAGTTTGCCTTTTTTTTCCAGTGTTGCAGTTACGTTCATATCAACATCCTCTGGAATTAGTCATTGTTCTATTCTTTTTCAATCTACATTTTTGTTTGATGTTTACAGTTTCTTTTTGGGCTTATATCGTTTTTCCATATCTCGCTGCGTTCTTTGTACATTATGTACATAGCGTCAGGTGTCTTTGTTGCAGGATGGATAGGTAAGTATTGAATCTTTAATCCACTGTCCTCAAATTTGATGTTAATTGAGAACTGAAGCTTGCATTTCTCTGTGTTTTGTTCAAAACAGAGGTCTCTTGCTGGATTTTTACTGGTGAAAGACAGACTGCTGTTATTAGGTCCAAGTATGTTAAAGTTTTACTGAACCAGGACACCATCTATTAAATGTATGTTGATTCTTTCCTCTATTAAATATCTATTATATTTTTTCAGTTTGTACACATATCAAGAGCTTTGATCTATTTTAAACTTAAAGAGGTTTGGCAGATAACTTATGTACTGAGTTTCCAACTGGCTATCTAGCTTTTATCTTGAAAGTGATATGCTATTGTGTTGGATATAAAGAGAATTCCTATGATAGACCAACAATTCAACAGTGTGTGTGTGCAGATGGGCCGGCCCGGCCCAAGCCCGGCCCGAAGAAGTTGGGCCGGGCCTGGGCTTGGGCCGAAGATTTACAAAAACTACGGGCCTAGGCCCGGCCCAAGGCCCGAACTATTAAGATGGGCTTGGGCCTGGGCCCTTCAGGGCCCGGCCCAGCCCGGCCCATGCCCAACCCTACAGTTACACTTGTATATCAACATTCCTGCAAAATTCACACTAACGCCCTTCAATTATTACTAAGGATGGGGAAGGACATATACAGATACAGATACATGTGCTAACATATCCTAATATGTTTTTAAATACGAATATTGATGTGTATAGGAATACTGACGGATATGAAACAATATTAACGTATTCAAAGAAAACGGATGCAGATACGAAAGGAGTATCGATCACATACAAATAATATTAGAAATACTCTGTAGATAAGGTTTAACATGCTTATATCATAAGATTTATACCAAATACGATGAAATAAGGTATAATGTTATGCTATATATGGTTACATAAATCTACGACTATACACACCCACACAAGTATGTTTGTGAATATCAAAGTGATATCGATATTCACATCCATTTTTAAATAGATACATACGCGAATGCCAACATCTATTTAAACAAATACATTTGGTGGAACTGATACCCATTTTTATCCCCTGATTATTACACTTGTGCAGAAAAGCAGCAATGTAAATTTAATAAAATATAAGATTTTTATCAGTTATGCCCCTCTAAGATATTGTAATTTCAGTTATGCCCCTCTTTTTTGGGAATATCAGTTATACCCTTGACTTATTGCGATTCTATCACATGTACCCCTATGTTACTTTAGTCGTCAATAAGTTGAACTTAATTCAAACCATTGTGCGGTTATGAGGGGCATAACTATCTAAACTTCTTCATATTCTTCTTCTCTTAGTTGTTCTTCTTTCGTTCTCTTCATAATTTCTTTCTATTAACTGCGCCTCCATCCTCAAATTGCCATTTTTTGTATTTTCACATATATATCATGCATTGCGGATCAAATGGTAAATTTTATTGATTTTCAATAAAATTTTGGAATCGATTAATCAAAATTTTATCTTAACTAAAAAAAAATTAAAAAAGCTCATTCTTTCAGCACCATCCTCCTCCGTTCCTCCCCTTCCTCCTCCGCCCTAGTTGCCTCTTTATATTTCCATACTCGAACGAGACCCATGATAATCGGGTCCTGTGGATTTGGTTAATGGCTTCTTCCTCACCTATCATCGAAGAACGGAGGCGGCAGTCAAGACCACATTGCAACGCACGATAAGCTTCCACTTGAAGGGGCAAGGTGGGGGGGAGCTGGAGGCAAGGGATGAGCTTAGGGTGGAAGGGGAGGCACGGGGGAGAAGGGAGGAGCTTGGGACATGGTGGGGGTGGGGAGTTGGGGAATAGCTCAGGGCGGAGGAGCCGGTGAAAGAGGAGGTGGAGGAGGAGCGTGGGTAGAGGTGGTCTTGAGGGCGGAAGGGGGGAGCTTAGGTCGGAGAAGGGGTGTTGAAGAGGTGGACAAGGATCGTAATGCCCGATCTTGGAGGGCATGCGGTGTCCGACAAGTTTGATCCAACAATCGTTGTATCGATCGATCTAACAATACTCGAATCTCAATCAACCCACAATATATATGAAACAATAAAAGAATTCTGGGTGAAATTTATTATACCCTACATAGAGATGTGCATGAACAACAAGTGTAGGGGGTCGAACCACTGTGAGCAAGTTGCATATAGGTTGATTGTTATATATTAATAAAATATAAAAATTAGCTTTTTGATTTTTATAAATTTTTTATTATATATATTTTTATGGATTTTTATATTTTATTTTTTATATTTATAACATTTTCAATTATTCAATTTTAACTAATTTTTGATTTTGCAGTTTTGGCTCTTTTATTTTTTAACGATACAATAAGTATATATACATATATATAGTAATATGTATATTATAAAGACTACATATGATATATATATATATAATAAATAAAAATGTAAACAATAAGGAAATATATATAAGAATAGTCTTTTTTATTTTTTAAGGGTTTTAAATATGTATAGGGAAATTATAATTAATAATAATAAATATTATAATAAGTATATAAGTAATACATAATATCAATATATAGGGTTTTATATTTTTAAATATAACTACATGTACTAAAAAATCACAAAATAAAATGTTTTTTTTATAATTTTTCTATACTTCGCAATTTTTCTTATAATTTTGGCTAATTTTAATCATCTTTAATTGATTTAGATATACAAAACATGGAATAAAATAAATAAGTTAGATTGTTTTGGATTTTAAAAATAGATAAATACTTCAAAATTTCTTAAAATATTTTTCTTATGTAGTATATGCTATGTATAAAATAGAAATTTAAAACTATTTTTTAGAATTTTATTTATTTTTTACTGATTTTAGAGATTTTTTAGGGGTTTTCAATTTTATTTTTTTATATTATTTTGTGATTTTTGATCTGGAGTTATAACATATAGTATTATGTTATATATTTTGTAGATTTTTTTAAATTTGGTTTTATATTTTTTGGTTTTTGAGAGGCCAATATATAATAAATAGCTCCTAATCTATTTTTATCAATTACAAAATGCAATAAAATGTTAAATAAAATTATATGTGTGCATCATGATCATTTAAAGCATATCTACATTCTTTTTCCAAAATTTATAGAGTGCATGAGCTATTTATGGAAAATGGAAATGTAAATAAGTAATTACAATACTAGTAGGGGCATATTTGTAATAGAAATATATTACAGAAGTTTCTGTGTAAAAATACCCAAAATTTTACACGATTTTTTACATTTTTAGTGCTAAATATAAATACAAGGACTCAGGAGGGCTCCCTTGCAATTTTTCCATCTTTCGTGGGCCACCACGTATGGTGACCTGACATGGACCTCTATGTAATATTCAATTAGTTTAGGGGATTTGTTGCAAATTTCACACAAAATATACAACATGCGATAGTATTTACAAGAACTTTTAATAAATACAAAAGAATGAGGGAGCCCGAAGATATTCACCACTTTAAGTGTGCTTCATCTGGTGGCTCGCAACACTCCACGTGGTAAATCTGACGACGGGGGATGGACGATATTTCTGCTGAAATGGAGGGTTCAGATTAAATCCGGGCCTTACTCATGATTGGAAGGCTCGGAGGAGTTCTGGAAGAACAACTTAGAACAGCCCTTCGGGGTTGCTTCAATAGGCATTTATTCTATGCTCCGACCTTCTCCACCGCTTCTACAAAGCTCAAAATCTTTTCGATGGGCTACGACATCTACCTGCAGGCTCAAGATAATTCGGGCCCAGTCGGAGGGGGCCTAGATATCTGTACCACTTGGAGCTCTGAGTTAGTATTCAAGATCGTGTTCCAATTGTTGCTAGGCACGGGAACTTGCACAAAAATAATGCTCAGCTCGAGGTGAAGATCCTCGGCCATCTAGTGAAGCTACGTGCGCCGAAATGGATGATATGAAGAGGCTCTGGTGATTGGTGGAGGAACCTTGATGCTCTGATCCAAGTGTGATCAGAGTGAAATAGATGACGGAAATGATGAAGAAGATGGGGATTGAAAAGGAGTTAAAGATGTGTCGAAGTACAGACGATGACAAGTGAATTTGGGGGCTGGAGCTTGAAGCTCCAATGATTTTAATGATAAAATTACTCTAACTAAGAACCTAGTGGACGAAACTAAACATTACTCTATGCTACAAGAATGGAAATCTACCTACAAATGCAAGAAAAGATCTCATACCTGCTCAGAGAATAGGGAGCACAAAAGCTCGCTCGAGATTCTCGGCGGAGCTGGATCGTATCCTCCATAGATCTTGCTCGCTGCAAACCTCTCGAGGAGCGAGCTGTCACCAAGCTAAACATTATCGTGCTATGGTTTGAGGGTTCTAGTGAGAAGAAATAGATTAAAAGCAAAAGGGATTAGCCATGGAGTATTTATACATAGGGAAGAGGATGACTTCGAGGGGAGGTAGCGTATTGGAGGAGAAGGGTTGGTGGATGCTAGGTGATGGGCGAAGGTTAGGGTTGTGGGCAGATCAGAGAAATTACGTGTTCGAGGAGGAAGGAGAGTGGAGATGGTGTGGGAAAAATTGCTAAGTCAGGGGGGGGGGTTGAGGGGTGTGCATTTAACCTGGGGCCAATGAAACACCATGCTCTGGTTGGTCCATGTGGACCAATCGAGAATTAGGGATGTAAAAATCCCTTATTAAATGTATTAAAAATAGTAAATGATTTTTTTTTAAAATTTTAATCAAAACATGAAAAATATTTGTATTTTTATGTAGTATTTTATTATGATTTTTATTTATTTTTAGTAGCTAATTTATTATATGCTCATAATTACATGTATATACATAGGTAAACATACTTTTATCTAGTCTAATATATTTTTATTTTGTACTATGCATTTTATTATTTTATATACATAATTTATATATTTATAACTTATTTAAGTACATATTTAAATATTTTTAATTTTTTTCTAAATGTATTTATTTACTTCAATAAGTATGTACATATAATATATATAATATACCTATATATTTTAATATAATATTTAGTTTAATGTATTTTTAATGCATCTATTCTATGTTTATTATTCAACGTATTTAAAATAATATCTATAAGTATATAAAAATATAAAAATGTTAAAAAGGGAAAGAGTAAATATATTGAATATTATATACATGTATACAATACAATAGAGACCCATAAGCCAACTTTTCCATCTCAGCTCCAAATTAAATGAAAACTACCTTCATTAAATAGATAATTTAATTTTATGAACAATAAAAGTGAGTTTGATGATATGTAAATAATCTAGTTAGACGTTATGTCTTTCCATATCATAGAATTTCTTATGGATCTCAATTCTATTCCGGGAACCGGAGCTCGTCTTATATATAAAACAAAGGTAGCTTCATAAATCTTTCTTGTTCCCGTTTTTGTTTGTTCTCTTTCTTTCATCAAATACTATATACTATAGAATGTGACTTGTATTATTTTTAAATGAAATCAATTTTGTATTTTTGTTTGTATTTTTATGTATAATATTCATGTAAAGGGTTTTATTAGTTAAGGTAAAAAACTAAGAAAATAAAATAGGTCCCAAGAGTCTAATAGTGAGCTATAAAATTAGGGTTTCTAGGTTGCGTTGTATGTAAAGTTAGCCACCATATCTCCCCCTACTTTATTCCTTGGTGACCAAGTCATCATGATGACGGGGTCTCAGAGTCTAGTGTCACTCAAAGTCTTTGACACTTCATTTTTTCTTTTCTTTCCTTTAATCTTTGAATTTTGGAATTAAATATAGTATTTTGTACAATATTTAATGGTCAGATATCGAGTGTTATTTTGAACGAATTAATGCAATCTACATGCATTTATCTAGAGATTTAAGGCTAAAATGAAAGAATAAATACGAATCTCCATTTCATCACATTTATTCTTTTATTTTGACCTTTAAATCCCCGCAAAATGCATGCATATATCATTATTTTGCATAAATTAACCTCCATTATTTATTTTATAAATATTATATAAAATATTGTATTTAAAATCAAAATAAAAGAATAAATAAAATAAAGTAAATAAAATTCCAAATATATTTTACGACCCTAAAAGCTCGAGACCTAGGCATCATGATGACTGGGTCGACAAGGAATAAAGTAGGAGGAGATAAAGCCAATAAATAAAAGAAACCCTTATTCATAAATGCCCAATAATACAATTTTGGAATTATTTTATTCTTTATTATTTATACTTTAAATAAACAAACTTTGTACATTAAATTTATAGATAAAAATATATAGAAAAATACAAAATTTATTTCATATAAAAATAATGCATATTGTGCATTTTACACTCAGAATAAAAATCCAAAATCCAAACTTCTCAAACCTATATATTCTCCATATGAATTAGAATGCATCAAAATCTAGTTTTATATAACTTTTAATTAACTATTTAGTGAAGGTGTCCAATTTGGAGATAAGATACAAAAGTTAGGTTTTAGGCCCCTATTCTATAATATACCTGAATAAAATATTCATTTTATTCATTTATTTTATTTTTTCGTAAGTTTTTTATAATAAATATCATTTATAGTATATGTACATATTTAGAATGCAATAAAACTATAAAAATATAATAAAATAAATAAGTATATCAAATACATAGGTGAATATACTATACATATGCCTATATGATTAATACCTATATTTATTAAGTGTACATATCATATTATAAAGTATAATAGAAATATATTAATATGTATTTAATAAAGTAATAAATATATGAAATAAGTATATGAAATAATAAAATACAAAATTCAAAATAAAAATAAATACATATTATATATGTAATTATACCTATAAATACACTTGTAAAAAGTAACTTATAATAAAGAAACTTTATAAAATAAATAAACATAATATAATACTATATAAAATAATAAATAATTTTTATTTTAAAAAATAAATAAAATCATTTAATATTTTATTTTTGAATTAATACAAGTTTATTTTCAGCCTTGTCTTTTTACGAGTGGCATGGCCAATCAAGGTCCATCTCCCATTGACTTGGGGTCAACTCTCTATCCCCAATCGTAGGCTTGTCAGAATACACTTTGACCCAATCTTCATTGATTTTTCCTACACGATCCTTACCTCCATTTAGACAAATTCTTTCTGGGCATTTTCTCCTCAATCAACCCACTTACATGTGCACATCATCCCTCGGGGAGTGCATCACTGAATCAAACACATCTTCCAATCCATCCTCGCATGTATAAAACCACCTCGTCGATCTCCATTTGAATTTTGATCCTCTTCTACCTCGAGAAACCCTAACTCTAGCAGTGTTTAATCCTCCAGGTGACAACAGGAGATTCACCAAGGGCTTAGTGAGGAGAATCAGGTGTGATTCGAGTAGATCCGCCACTTCGACGGAGTTGCTCCGCCGCGAGGTCTATCTCACCTTCATCTGGTCTGGTCATCCTCTGGCTAGCATTTTTAATTCCTAGAATAGTAAATAGCTTATATATTCTTTTATTTCTTTAAATTTTGTGTTGAATCCTTAAAAAATCCAAATCACCACTCACTGGAGCTCCAAATCGACCCTTTGTTCATGCATGTTCTGGTCGTGCCCCGACGCCCTTACCACCTCCATCTCTTTCACCTTTCGTTGCTCTTCATCCAAGGCATCTCCACCCAACCTGGTTCTCCCTGGATTAGGAGATCAATTCTCCTCTACCACCCTTCACTGGAGAACTTTGCCACACCCCATCTTCCGCTCGTTTCATCCAATAAAAACCCCAGGGCCTTCGTGTTTGTGTGCTTGTGCTTCCTATTGCAGGTACTGGTGGGTTAAGACCCATCTGGGTCAAGTTTTGCTGAGGAAGAAGACACATGGGCCCCCATTCTCCAAGCAGCTATGATCCCACCGATGGGTCCCGATTAAACCATCCATGAGATGACGTCTTGGATAGAAGCAGAATAGATGGGGAATGGAATACAATGAGGAACAATAGATGAAATGAAGATAAAAATAGTGGAAGAATCAAAACGAGTAGACAAGAAGAAATGAAAACAGATAAAATGAAGAAGGGCGCACATGTGCAAGACTGGATATTTAACCTAAAACCTAAATACAAACAAACACCAAAGCAATGATTTCATCAACTCATACTATTTGAAGATGTAAGAGTTCGACTATTTTTATATTTTCAATTTCATTTTATTTTCAGTCAAATCTGATAATAATCTCTTAGAGGGCTAGCCCTATAGGAGAGTGAGTATTGCCATAAAAGTATCTTGACTTCCTACTTCCTTTGTAACCTATAGAGTCCACTTTTTAAGAGAATTCTCAGGTCTGGATCCACATCTCATCCAAGGAATAGAGGAGGAAGCCAATAGGTGAAACCAATACTCCACCCTGGCAGGTACTTGGACATAGAATGATGAGACAGACACCCATGTCCGGGGATGGACTAATCTCAATATCTCAAACTAGGTTAGATGTTCTACACAACAAGAACACCATCGCTGACAAGGACCTGCTCGCCCACGTATCATAGAAGTGGTAATACTTCATGAATCTAGTCAATAACAAGGCCACATTCAAGTTGTGTTTTTGGCTCTATTTTCCTAGGGTCGTGCTTCACTGAGTCTGGATATTACCTGAAAATAGTGTGGGCTTTATGAACTCCAAACAATGATGTCCAATATGAATTTTAATTTTGATCAATGTTTATTAAGCAACCACTTTTTAATTTTTCGATTTTCACTTTTTTGAGTATTTTTCAAAATAATTTGCCTAATGATTTTTTATTTTCTTTAAATTCTTAAGTGATACAAAATTGGGAGAGAAGATGAAAAAGTTATGTGATGATCGAAAAATAACCAACTACTCAATCCGGACTAGGTAAAAATAATCTCACTCGGGTCATTGCGACCCGAATCGAGCAGAATCGACCAACCAAAAAAATGAAGACAGATCTACTAAATGAGAAATAAGACAATAAAAACAAAGAAGCAGTCCTCGCTAATTTATTAACCTGCTATAGCACCCAGGGTCAGACTCAGGGAGCACGAATTGGCCTTACGGCCTACGAAGTAGTCAGAAATCAAAAAATGAGAAGAAAATATTTTTTGGTGGGTTTTTATAATTTTTTTAATGTTTTTGTATTTTTGATTTTCTAAAGAAATGTAAAAACAAGCACACACAACCAATTATTTAATCAACCAAAAATGCTCAAAAATTCAAACAAAAATGTTTGAATATGTTTTAGACTTATTAATGTTTTTGGTAATTTTTTCAGAATTTTCTAATTTTTATGTAATTTTCTAAAAAATCAAGAAAGACAAAAACAGAGAATCACTGTACAGCCAGAATTGAAAGGTCCGCTAAAAATTTAAAATGGACTTATAAAAGTTTGGAGGTAATTTTTATGAAAAGTATAAACAACAACTAAAATTCAGAAAAAGAGTTTGTATTTTTTGAATTTTCTAGAATTTTTAGAATTTTTATTAGATTTTTAGAGTTTTTCAATTTTTAGGGTTTTTATAAATCCAAAAAGCACAAAAATTGGATAGAAAATAAAACACACTAAAACTAACTAATCCTAATTTTTTTAGAATTTGTAGACAAGTTTTTACCTTTTTCTTTGATTTTCTAAGTCAGATAGTCACAAAAACCACTGTTTATGAATTATTAAAAATATCAAAAAGCCTCAAAAAATATACCAAAAATTTAGGAAAATTTTTAGACAGTGGCAGGAGCCATGTGTCCAAATTTCACCTAGTTTGGATTTAATTTGCTATTTTATTCAATAAAAACAAAGGCTCCTAGTGCACAGGGATCTAAATGCAAAGAAAAATAGTTCTAGGGGCTTAATAGCAACACGTGCTAAAAGCTCAAGGGAAAAGGCGCAAAATGTCCAAACAAATCAGCACATGTCGAATAAAACCATTCACAGGGGCATACATGCAAATATCAGAAAGTTAATTTCATTCCCTAACACATAGAAAATATAGGACCAGATGTGCAAATAAACCAATCCTCACGTGTCGATGCACGTGGCCCACATATATAAGGACTGAAATGCAAATCTCTTAAACATAGAGGTCCGATGTGCAAATTTTCCAAAATAAAAACAACGGAATAAAATATTTACAGGACCTAATAGAAATAACAGAACAGACGAGGGCCTAAGGGAAAATTACCCTTTATTAAAAGGTGACGGCTGAAGGGTTGCCACGTGGAGGATCCGACGGTGGGAGGAGGTGGCTAACCCTTCGCTGGATCCATGGCCAGGAGGACGCCACGTGTAGATCGGACGGTGCAGAGTAGCTGGCGCCTCTTCGCTGGATGGGCGGCCTCGATCGAGCCTCAGATGGATCGAACGGTGGAGGCTCCTCATAAATGAACGGCTCTGATCAGATCTGGAGTGGAGGCTTTGATCGAACGACAACTAGAGGCGCTCCAAGAACAGCTCGCCGATGAACTTCACCGGCTCCGTGCGCGCGGTGGAGACCTCCGATGACGCTGCTGGGATGTGGAAACGCTCCGCCTTAATGGTCTGCAGCGGGTGGGCTCCTCCGATGAGGCCGGGAAGCTCCGAGGAGCTCCAGCGATGAAGGTGGAGCTAACCTCCTGTGCTCAAGTGTCCAGACCCTCAGATGGGTCGCATTGCCCTGTAAAATGGCATAGAAGGCTCCTGGGTTGAGGGCAAATTGCCTCGACCCGATTAGGGGTGAAGTGGGTGATCGGAATGGGGCGGAGTGGAAACCTCCGGCGATGTGACGACGAGGGAGGTCGACTCTTGGTTCCGGGGCGAACTGGAGTGCGTGGGTGCAGAAGGTGGAGAGGAGTCTCGTGAGCATGGTGGCCGAGTCGGATGAGCGAATGGATGTGTGTAGCGATGGTATTCGATCGGCGACAGCGGAGGGATGATTTGGGAGAAAATCGAAATTAGCCTAAGCTAGATGGTATCAGAGTTACCTAGTGGCTGCAGTCGACTGTGGGTGAGCTCAGGTAGCTCTGGGGGTCTTGGCCTCGAGGAATCGTCGGGTTCCGAGGTTAAGCGCACCTCGCGGCGGCGCACGGCGACGAAGGTCGCCGGATCGATGGCTGGAAGCACCTCCTCCTCTCTTTGACACTCTCCTCACGCAGCTGTCACTCTGGGGAAGAAAATGGAGGTCTTGGGACAAAGGAGCGGAGCCAAAGATGGCGGGGAATGTGCGGTTGAGGAGATGCTATATAGTGGTGCAGGTCCGAGAAGAAGGAGTCGGGTCCGGCTTGGTGAAGCACGGACCCCTAGGCAAATGATCGGGCGAAGATCTCGGATCAGTGGGGGTCAGTTAGCACCTGAGGTTTGGGTAAACGGAGGTCGGATCGTGCTTTGGAAATTAGGAGAAGTCGGGTCTGGAGCAAGATCTGCAGGCGAATGGTCCGGGGGGGGGGGGGGGAGTTGACCGGGGGTCAACATTCCCCCATGGACCAATCACAGGCCTCCGTTTGATAATTATTTAGAAATTCAATTAAAAATATTAAATCATTTTATTTTGAAAAACTTAAAACATGAAAAATGTTTATTTATTTTCAAATAATTTTTTAGTGATTTTTAATTATTTTTTTGAAAATAAGTAAGGTATTTACGTTATATTATTATTATATGTAGGTATATACATAAAAGGAATTTTGATTTTTATTTTTAATTATTTATTTTTATACAATTATTCTAATTTTAAATCTTATTTATTTACAAAATAAAATTTGGAATAATAAGGTATTTTTATTTTATTTTTATGATGTATTTACATGGGTTAAATAAATATGTTTATATACACATATACATGGCATATACACAGAGTGGGAAATTGATTTTTTTATTCTTTTTCTTTTTATTTTATTTTTATTTTTTTGATTTTATTTTATTTATTTACATCATGAAATATGGAAGATAGTTATATTTTTTATGGGATTTTTATTAATTATTTACAAGAAGAAAATAAATAGATATGTTATTCTAGGTCTATATACATTGATGAGAGGGGTTTTGTTTTATTTTTATTTTTATTTTGTTTTTCCCATTTTTATTTTGGTTTTATTTTTATAAATATGTACAAAATATAAGAAACACTTATTTATTTTTATTTTGAAGAAAATCAGTTTATTTATATACATAGGATTATACACATGTATGAATGACCTTATCTCTCTTAGGTTCTTTAGCGGTCAGGCCCATGTTGAGCCCTCCCTTGGGATTAGGTCACTCAATATTTATTCTAAATATTTCCCTCTTTTTTTTTGTTTCTTTATTCCTTTATTTTGGCACAAAAGTATGCTAATTATGCATATATACAAGATGCATGTGTTTTGGCAATTTATGATATTTACACATATTTACATGGTATTTTACTCAAGTTTCTAGCTAAAATAAAGGAATAAAGAGTGATGAATTGGGATTAATCATTATGAAAGTGATACTAGGATGGAAATCTCACCCTTACACCCAATGATGCATGCTCAGTAAGAAGGCTTATATTGCTTCCCAGCTTTCTCCATGTAGGATGCAAGACAAGGAATTTAAATTACAATATATGCAAATGCAAGCCGGTAAAGTTACCCTAATTAGGAATTGCTATTAACATGAAGAACCAGATTAAATTCGATCGAAGTCCAAACATAGAGCTATAGGTACATGCAGATATTATATGTTTGGACTTAGATTAACCGGTTAAATAAAACATAAAATCTAAGGGCTCATTCAAATAAAATAAAGAAAATAAAGTGGAAAAATTAAAACATCGAAAACAAAGAAAAACAAGTGTGAAAAATAAAGAGAATAAAATGATAGAAGGTGAATAAAACATGAGAAAAACCGAGCAGCCCCCAAGTGAACATACACTTAGTAAAATAGGCCTGCGAGAGTCTAAGTGTCCAAATGTCCATTGTACTTGTAGTATTACAAATTGAATTATGAAATAATAAAAAGTCTCTCTCTCTCTCTCACACACACACAACAATAAAATCAAAATTCTACACTAAAACAAGCTTCTTCTTCTTTTTCTCGTGTCTCTTCCTTGCTCTCTTTTACAGGCTACGCGAAGAAAGTCCACCAAGCGCGGATGCCTCAGCCTCCTAGAGGACCATCCTTGCATAATGGGACCTCACAAAGAAGTAAAAAAACAAGTGGTCAAAGCATATAAATAATTATTTTCAAAAAATAAAAATAAGGAAAATAAAATGGCTACTATGTGCAATATCATATCAAACGTTGCTCCCTAGCAACGATGCAATTTTGTCGAAGTTGTGGACGAGGATCCTAACACCCGGTCTTGGAGGACCTATAGTGTCTAATAAGTTGGATCTGACAATCGATGTATCTGTTGCTCTCAAGGTACTGGGATCTCAATCAACTAAGTCCGATAAACAATCAACCCACAATATAGATGAAAGAATAAAGGGCAAAATTTATTATATCATACATAGCGATTTTTATAGACAACAAGTGTAGGGGTCGAACAAATGAGAGCAAGACATGTAAAGGTTAATTGTTATCTATTAATAAAAATAAACATCAATTGATTGGTACTTTTTAGCCTTTTAAATTTATTGTGGGATTTAAATTATTTACTTTTTTAAGTATTTTTTATATTACATCTAGATTTTTAATTCTAATTTATTTTTAATTTTGCAAATTTTTAATTCCTTTTTTTGTTAAAGATATGATAAGTATATATAGATCTATATAGTAAGAGGAAAGGGATCCTATTCCATGGAGCATGTAACTTACCTTCCCCATTCTCATTTTTTGCCATTTATTATTATTTTTAAATTCTTTCATGAATTTTCATAACCATATCTCTCTAATATGTCATTCAAATTTCATCAAAAATAGAGAGTCTTATGCCCTACATCATGAATAAGTCGATTACAACAAATCTAAGACCTTTAAAATTACCTGCTCTGGATGGAGGGCACATGAGTCTCTATTTCTAATAAAATTTGAATGACATATTAGAGAGATATAGTTATGAAAATCCATGAAGCTTTTAAAAAAAATAAAATGAAATGACAAAAAATGATAATGGAGTAGGTAAGTTACCTACTCCATGGAGTAGGACTAGGGTTGGGCATGGGCCGGGCCCTGAAGGGCCCAGGCCCAAGCCCATCTTAATAGTTCGGGCCTTGGGCCGGGCCTAGGCCCGTAGTTTTTGTAAATCTTCGGCCCAAGCCCAGGCCCGGCCCAACTTCTTCGGGCCGGGCTTGGGCCGGGCCGGCCCATCTGCACACACACAATGTTGAATTGTTGGTCTATCGTAGGAATTCTCTTTATATCCAACACAATAGCATATCACTTTCAAGATAAAAGCTAGATAGTCAGTTGGAAACTCAGTACATAAGTTATCTGCCAAACCTCTTTAAGTTTAAAATAGATCAAAGCTCTTGATATGTGTACAAACTGAAAAAATATAATAGATATTTAATAGAGGAAAGAATCAACATACATTTATTTAATAGATGGTGTCCTGATTCAGTAAAACTTTAACATACTTGGACCTAATAACAGCAGTCTGTCTTTCACCAGTAAAAATCCAGCAAGAGACCTCTGTTTTGAACAAAACACAGAGAAATGCAAGCTTCAGTTCTCAATTAACATCAAATTTGAGGACAGTGGATTAAAGATTCAATACTTACCTATCCATCCTGCAACAAAGACACCTGACGCTATGTACATAATGTACAAAGAACGCAGCGAGATATGGAAAAACGATATAAGCCCAAAAAGAAACTGTAAACATCAAACAAAAATGTAGATTGAAAAAGAATAGAACAATGACTAATTCCAGAGGATGTTGATATGAACGTAACTGCAACACTGGAAAAAAAAGGCAAACTAAGCTGATACATTCACAAATTGAAACCACGCTTGGCTTCTAGAACCGCAAAACAAAGACAGTAATTGGTATCAAGGTCAGGATTCAAAAGATGAACCCAAAAATAATCCTTTGAGACCCCATGTTTTCCAAAAAAAAATGTCAATACCAGCTTGCAAGATGGGTTTTTCCTTAAGGAAGCGACAGTCAAAATCGAAATTCCCCAAAATTAAGCACTCAAATCGAAACTCCCCGAAATTCCCCAAGACTTGCAAGATGAGTGCTGTATATTCATACTAGGAGTTCAACCCTACTATATATTTACATTATGAGTTCGGATTATGTTATATATTTATAAAACAAATGCACATGGATAATTATCTCACAAACGGAGGGGGGATTGAAGGCGTGAAGGGGGATCGCAGACTCACAGGAGGGGGATCGTGGCTATTGGCGGAGCCGCGGAGCACCGGAGCCTTGAGTTGGAGGAGCACGAGGGAGCGATAGGGATGGCGACCGCGGGCTCTGGTAGGGAGAGGGAGGGCAGGAGCGGCGCTCGCGAGGGAATTAGATGGGTTAGGGCAAAAGGGGTTCGGGACCTCGGGTTAGGGCTAAAGGGGGGAGGGGTCTTGGGCCAAATCTCGGGCCAATTATCGGGCCGGGCTACGCGGGCCCAAATCGGGCCAAATCTCGGGCCGGGCTCGGGCAAATTCTCGGGCTAATAAACGGGCTGGGCCTCGGGCCAAGTCGGGTTGGGCCGACCCAGGCCCGAGCCCGGCCCAAACTAATTTTGGGACCAGATTTTAGGCCCAGGCCCGACCCATTGCTCTATTGGGCTTGGGCCGGGCTGAGTTTTTTGGGCCGGGCTACGGGCTGGGTCGGGCCGGCCTAGCCCAATGCCCATCCCTAAGTAGGACCCCTTTCCTCATATAGTAATATGTATATTATAAAGATTAAATATGATATATATATAATAAATAAAAATGAAAAAATATATAAATTTATACACGAATAGTCCTTTTTTTAAGGATTATATATAGGGTATTATAATTAATAAAAATTATTATAATAACTATATAAGTAATGTATAGTATAAATAGCCTATATTGGATTTATATTTATAAATATAATTTTATATACTCAAAAATCATAAAATAAAATGTTTTTTTGTATTTTTATAAATTTTCTATATCACGTTAATTTCTTATTTTTTTATTTTTTATTTTTTGGTATTTCTAATTCAAATAAGGTAAATAGGCTTGATTGTTTTGGGTTTAAAAAATATATAAATACTTCAAAATTATCTAAAACTATTTTTAAAATGTAGTATATAATACTTATAAAAAATAGAAAAATATTTTTTTGGAATTTTAATTAATTTTACTGTTTTTAGAGGGTTTTAGGATTTTTCAATTTTTAGTGTTTTTGGGTCTGGAGTTATAATATATAGCAATATATATTATATAATTTTTTTGGAATTTTTAATGTTTGTTTTATAATACTTTTATATTTATAGATAAATCTGGAATAAATGGCTCTTAATCTATCTTTTATAATTTGGAAATAAAAATGATAAATAAAAATATGGGTGTGCATCAACATCATTTAAAGCATATCCCACAAATTTTTCCAAAATTTATATAGCACAGGAGAAATTTAAGAAAAACAGAAACACAAATAAGTAGTTATAATACTGGTAGGGGTATATTTGCCATAAAAATATATTTCAGGAATTTCTATGAAAAAAATACTCAGAATATTACATTTTTTTACACTTTTTAGTTTTAAATACAAATGCAAGGACCTGAGAGGGATTCCTTGTAATTTGCCCACATCACGTGGGCCGCCACGTGAGGTGACCTAGCATGGACATCTAAGTAATATACAATAAGTTTAGAGGGTCTGTTGCTAATTTAACACAAAATTCAGAACGAGCTTTAGTATTTACAAGACCTTTTGCTAAATACAAAAAGAAGCAAGGGGCAGTAAGATATTTACCCATTTAATTATGCTTCATGTGATGGTTCACAATGCTCCACATGGTGGATGTGACGACGAGGAAGATTATTATAGGAAATCAATGGGTTTTTTTATTTAATGAAAAATATATAAAGGTGATGTAGTTGTTGCTACAACCCACAATTTCCTAAATCAAAAAGTATTCTAGCAAGGAAAGAAATCAAACAAAAACACTACAAGTGTTATTATTTTACATGTATAACAATCAAGATTGAATGAGGAGGCAACATTACCTGAGGTTATTAATTTACGAAAATTAATCAAGAAATTCTTTTTCTTTTTTCTCACTTTGTTATTTTTATCTCTTTTTAAAGCATTTATATTTTTTATGGATATTTAATATTTTTTTATATTTTCTGATTTTCAAATTTTACTGGATTTTAATTTTGTAAATTTTTATATTTTTTATTTTTAAAATAAAACAATAAAAGAAAATGTCAAACAAAATAAGAGAAATACACTTTTTGATTTTTAGAAAAAAATAACCATAAAATCAAAATAAAATTCTTTCTCTATTTTAATCACTTTTATACCATTTTGTATTTTTTTTGAAGATTTTCAAGATTTTTTAAATTGATAAAAACTATAATAGAACAAAATAATTCATGCTACTATTTTTTAGTTTTCTTACTATAAAATAAAAATAGTGAAGAAATCAGAAGAAACGGGACCGGAATTGAGATAGGATAATTCAAGTCAGAAGGGGGACTGAGCTAGGCGATTCAAACATTTTGGGCAAGAGGATCAACTGATCGGGTTAACGGACCTGGGTTCAACGAACTCAAGTTCAACCAATCATAACCCAGTCTAAATAGGACATGGCGTAAAAGGACAAAACATTAAATAAGAAATAAAATAAATACAAAACAAATTAGAAAATAAATTTAAATAAAAATCTTTTGAAATTAAAAATGTTAATCTTATTTTTTTGTCATTTTTAATAAATTAAGCATGTTAAATAAATAGATAAAAATAAATAAAAACCTTTATTCATGGGTAAATAAATAAATAAATATATACAACAGATTCATTTTTAATTAAATATTTTTACAAATAATTACATAATTTATTTATTTAAAGAATAATTTATTTATTTAAATTATTTTTTGTTGTTATTTTAATAAGTTAAATAAATAAAGTTATGTACAATATAGATACATGATACATATATTAGATTTGTACTTATTTTATTTTTATTCATATTTGATTGTGTTATTTTCAATTGATTTTATATAAATAAAATACAATATATAAAAAATATTATATATACAATATGTGCCAATATTACAGAAAAATACATAAAAAATTAATAATACAGTGTGCAATATAGACAAATAATACAATATCACTCCAAAAAGCATACTTTAACATCTTAACTCTGTTTTTTTATAAAATCATTTTCATTTTAAAGCTTATTTAATTTTGAACATATAAACATGAGTTTATTTAATTTCGATTTTTTGTGGAGAAGGTATTGATTTGACAATCTTATCTTTATGACTTATTCAGAGTTTTGTTTCTCTTTTTCCATACAAGGATTCTTCTTGCAATTAATTTTTTATTTACAACTTTTTTGTGTACAAGTTCCAAGAAGAAAATATTTTTATTAGGAGTTGTTTTGATGATAACAAATAGTAGAAGATATGTACAATATGTGCAATGATGAATATACATGTGTAAGAATTATTTTTCTTGATTTTTATAGAAAAATGACCTTATCTCCCCCTTCTTTATTCTTGGTCGGTTAGATCTAGTCTTGCCCTACTCTCGGGGTTAGGATAAACTTGTATTTATTACATATATAGTCCTTTTTATTTCTTCTTTTTCCTTTATTTATTTCTTTATTTTTATTTGTGGTTAAAATAGTGATAAATATACACTATTTACAGATGAATGAGGATTATTAAAAGGTGAGAATTATTAATATTTACAGATTTTATAAGAGATTTTAAGCTAAAGAAATGAATAATGATGGTGAATTAGTGATTTATCATCCCCCTATAAGTAAATACCTATTTGAATAATAAGTGACCAAAAAGAAAAGGAATAAAAGGAAAAAGAATGAACTTAAAAAAAGTTTGATTTTTAAACTATTCTTCATAAAATCAAAGTATGGAGCTCATTCAGACATTTGGATTATTAGTTTGGCAGAACCTTATTGGGAATGTTATTTAAGACTCAATAGACTTTAAGTTCCAAAAGTATCTATTCATTTCTCTTCGACGGTCAGGTTAGAACGCGTCCTCATACGCAAATTCTGATGATTATGAATATTACTTGTATTGTGTAAGTGAAATAAGCTCTCCACATCTGAAATGACAAAGAAAAACATTCTCTTAGTGAGGTGACCCTAATTCCCCAGTCTAGCTACTCTTCCCTCGAGGAGCAGGGTATTTCCTTCTAAGTTTAGGTACATGTTGTGTCCACAATCGAAGGGGGAGAAGATAGAAGAATATGGAGAGAAGTAGAGTGTGACCAGTGTAGCCACATCTCCTTGTGAAGCTGGCCAGTGTAGCCTAGTCTCCACTAAGATATGCATGTTCTCTGAAGCATGGATCATTGTGGTCATGTAAATATATTTGGCGTATTTATGGCTTCTTTTTGGTTGAAAATATCGTTGCACTGCATTGATATTTTGTTCCCCGACTGATATAGAATCTTTTTTCCGTCCATAATTTCGGGTCTTAGAAAAATTATGTCAGCATACCATCCCTCATATGAAGCATCATTTCAACAAACAACTCCTGTATTTAGACGTCCATGCCACTAGACTAGGTTGAGATGTATCGATCATTCGAAGTGACTACATATGTTTCCATTTGTGTGCATCTCTTACCAGAGGATTCTTCCCTCACCATCTCTCCTGTGTTGAGCTATGTACAAGATGCTTGTCCAACTTAGGTCATTGTCTAAAAGAATCATGCGTGTGTATGGAATATTCTACTTAGACCAATCAAGATGGCATGTAAACATAGTCTTATGGACCTAAAGACCTAAGTCGCTATGAACTGAAAAAGTCTCAACTCCAGTTCCTATAAGGTTTCTCTAAAATTAAGTGGATTAAGGTCTAAACCAAGCTCCATTCTTCAGACTTTATTCCAGAATAGTTTAGGCATCAATATCATTTTGAAAAATGCCAGTGCAAATGAAAGACTTTTATACTTTAAATAATTTTCTATTATGAACTTTTTATGTGATTTTTAGAGAAATTTTGTAAATTTTTATGGATTTTATATTTTTCAATTTTATAGAATTTTTAATAGAATTAGAGAATTAAAAGCATTTACAAGAATTTACAAGGATTTTATACAACTTTTACAAA
This sequence comes from Ottelia alismoides, assembly GCA_037367405.1. Lineage (NCBI taxonomy): Eukaryota > Viridiplantae > Streptophyta > Magnoliopsida > Alismatales > Hydrocharitaceae > Ottelia > Ottelia alismoides. Next base: position 811,246 of record JAZKJV010003717.1, on the reverse strand, counting down.
TATTTGTATATAAAGATATATATAAGAATTATACACATTTTACAAAAAAAATTATTTACAACAAGAATCTTATTTACAAGTTTTATGTACATGCTTTACAAGGAGATATTATATACAAAAGAATTTTATATACACATTTTATTAAAGAACTTTATATACAAGTCTTAATTAAAAGAGTTTTATTAAAGTTTTTTTTGTACACAAAAGAATTTTATTCACAAAGGAATTTTATTTACATATTTTATCAGTAATTACAAGGCCTATTCACTAGAATTTTATAACAATTTATACACATATTTTACAACCAAGATTGTTTTTATACAAGATGAGAAAATAATTTTATGATCTAATTTAAAAAAAGGTTTTATTTACAAAAATTTTACAAATATTTTTCAAAAATATTTTAAAAATGTTTTACAAAAATTTTACAAACCAACTTTTCCAAACATTTTTATTTTAAGACATTTTACAAATAGTTTACAAACTAATAATTTTGTACAATATATAAATTTACAAACATTTTACAAACAAATTATTTTTACAAATAATTTACAAAAAAATATATACAAAAATAATTTTACAAAATTTTTTTGCAAAGAGTTTTCATAATTGTTTTTTCAAAAATATTTACAAAAGAATTTTTACAAACTTTTACAAATAATTTTGTTCCAATTTATTTACCATATTATTAAACAACTAAAAGTACGAGTTATGAATAAAGTATATATACAATATACACACACCCCATATATTTAGTTCTAACTATGTCCTTATAGTGACCAAGAAGTGATAACGGAAGACACAACTCGTGCTAAGAATAGAATAGTGGAAATCCTATACTACAACGACTCAATGAATAATGAATAATGAATAAATGAATAGAAGATGTCGATCCCCTTATACTTAGAGTCAAATAATTCTCAGTATAGAAGACTGTACAAATAGGGAAAATCGAAGAAAAGAATGTACAAACTCTCCGACTCGACTTGTCTCCCCAATACTTGGGTAAAAAATCCCTAAGTATAGAAAAGAATATCAATAATTTGAAGGATAAGCAATAGAATAGAAGAAAATAAAATGAATAATAAGGAATGATAAATTGAATGATCATCACTCCCCTATATTTAGGATGAAGGATCCCTATGTATAAGCAACAACAAGAGTGAAGTGGCAGAATGAAAATGAAACAACTCAAATCATTCATCTTCCCTATACTTAGGATAAAGATCATTCTAAGTATATCACACACACATAGAAAAGGTGAATGATAAAAAAAGAAAAATGAAAGAATAAAATGGAAGGGGTATATACAAGAGAAAATCGGCTCATTTATAGGATGTAGAAAAAGTCAAAGAATCATCATCTGATACCACATAAATGGAATCAACTATGGATAATAATTTATCATGAACTAGTATGGCTTCAGCAACTGACCATTCAATGGTTGTGTGTCAGATGACAACCAAAAATGACAATACTACCATTATCACACACAAAATAGTCAGACCATTTGTTTTGAGTTTTCCTGAAAATAGCTTCAATTTCGCATCAAACAACCACATCTTCTGATTAGGCTCGAAGTATTTCTCCTAAGGTGTCTATTATGCCATCTCTTGACTTTCTCATTATACATCAGGCTATTGTCATAAGCAGAATCTCAGAATTGCAGCAATCTGTTTAGATCCATTTTCTATTCTGTCCTGCTCTATGATAGTCCAAGTTGCCTACACGGATTGCCCATAAAGATTTATGAATTAACTCAACTGGCAAGTGACAAGGCTTTCCATTAACCAATCTATAGGGAGACATACCCAATGGAGACTTACACGTTGTACAATAAGCCCATAGAACTGAGTCAAGCATCTGTGACTAGTTCTTCCTATCCAGATATTCAAGTTTCTAAAGAATAGTCTTGATCTACCTATTTGAAATCTCAGCCAAGTTGTTAGTCTATGGGTGGTAAGGAGAACCAGCACGATGCTCAATGTCGTAGTCCTTAACTAATTTTCTAACCTCTCTATTGATAAAGTAGCTTCCTCCATCTGAAATAAGAATCTTGGTAATCCTAAATCGCACAATAGTCTTGTCTTTGAGAAAGTGACAAACCGTACGACTACCAGTAGCTCGTGTGGGAATAGCTTCCGCCCAACGACTAACATAATCCACGGCAATAAGTATGTACTGAAATCTCTGACTGATAGGGAATGTGCCCATGAAGTCAATGCCCCAAGTATCAAAAATATCGGAAATCCGAATATACTTCAGGAGCATTATATCTTTGGAACCAATGGCTCCTCCCATTCTCTAGCAATCAATACAACACTTTACATAGTCTGTAGCATCCTTAGACATAGTTTCTCACCATAAGTCACATTGTAGAACCTTTGTTGTTGTTCGCTTCCTTGAATGATGCCCATCAACATCTAATTCAAGATAATGATTAAGCACACATGTGTATTCTTCTTGAGAAATGCACCTCCTCCAGATACAATCTGCACCATCACAAAATGGGTACTGATCCTCCTACTGGTAGAATGTATCTTTGACAAAAAGATGTCTACCTTCAACTAGGGCCAAACTTGTGGAACATTCTTGGAGAAAAGATAGTGCAAAATATCAATGTACCATGGGAGTGAGGAAACAGACAAAATATCCACATCTAGAAAGGCCTCGATAATCATAAGTAATAGCTGCTCAGGGGACTATGCATATGTGATCCGAGAAAGGTGATCTGCCCCAACATTCTTTACTTCAGGTTTATCTCGAATCTCCAAAATCAAACTCCTGTAGAAGAACGATCCATCTGATAAGGCATGGTTTTTCATCCTTCTTATCATATAAATACCTTATGGAAGTATGATCTATGTAAACAATCACTCTAGAACACATTAGGTGCGATCTGAATTTCTCTAATGCAAATACCACTTCTAGCATTTCCTTCTCTATAATAGTATAATTCCTTTGTGCCTCATTAAAAGTCTTACTAGAATAGTGTATAGCAAATGATACTCCATCTCTTCTCTACCTTAAAACTTCAAATATATAATCTAAGGCATCCGTCATATCTCAAGAGTTAGAGACCAATTAGGTGGCTGTAGAATAGGAGCATTAGTAACCAAATTTTTCATCTAATGGAATGAAAGGAGGACTTTCTCATTGACAATAATAAACTCACTCTCCTTTCATAGAAGCTCAATAAATGGTATGGAAATCTTGATGAAGTCCTTAATGAATCACCTAAATATACTAACGTGTCCAAGAAATGACCTCAAATGATTCAAATTCGTCGGTATCTCTAGCTTGGAGATCATATCAACATTGGCCAGGTCAACCTCCATACCATGTTTGGAGATGACGTGGCCCAATACAATCTCATTAGTCACCATAAAGTGTCTCTTCTCCCATGAGAGCACTAAGTTTACATCACAACAACGTTGAAATACTCGGTCTAAATAAGCAATACATGAATCGAAACTATCACCGTAAAAAAAAATCCATAGAGACCTCAAGGATACTACCTACCATATCGGCAAAAATGACCGACATAGACCTCTAAAATACGGTGGGAGCGTTACACAATCTAAAGGGCATTGTCTAAAGGCGTAGGTTCCAAACAGACAAGTAAAAGTAGTCTTCTCCTGATATTCAATAGCGATTACAACCTGGTTATACTTTGAGTATCCATCTAAGATACTAAAGAACTCTTTCCTTGCTAATCTTTCAACAATATCGTAAATAATGGACAACGAAAAGTGATCTTTCTTGGTTGATGAGTTCATGTATCGTTAATCTACACAGACACACCATGAAATGGGTATTCGGGTCGGAATCTCCTCACCACGATCATTCATTACAATTATAATCTAGGATTTCTTCGGCATGTAATGGGCTGATCCACTTGGAATCAGAGATGAGATAAATAAAGCCAGCATCGCACCACTTCTTGATCTCTTTCATGACGACATCTCAGAGACTAGGATTCAGACTATGCTGAAAATCATGGGTCGGCTTGCTATCATCCTCTAAGTAGATATGATGCAGGCACAATGTTGGAATGATTACACAGAGATCTGATATATTGCATCATATGACCTTGTGATTTCTCTCAAGAACTTATAGCGAGAGATATTCCTGGCCATCGGTCAACTATGAACTGATGATGATAGAAACATTTAGGGAGCACCCACAACTTCAGTGTTGATGGCGAAACTTTGAGCTCATGTGGGGGTCTGAATCTACTCTATAACAACTTCAGAAACTGCACTGGCAGAAGTTAAACGATCAACATATATAAACTGTCCACCACGACTACAATAGGCTCAACATGTAGTGTCTGAAATAGATCTGCAATGAACTCTCTCTGCACAGAATAGAATGGATCATCAGTAATCTCAGAAACTCAGTAAACTCCTCAGAAAATAACTCATAAAATCCATCAACATACAACTCAGAATCATCAACAATGAAGCAAATGTCAAATGCACATTCCAGTCCTTTCTTTCGAGAAAGGAATTCATGGGTATCAATGTAATCCACAAATAAATCGGTGTCTCTGATCTCAGCTAGAAAATCACAGTCCTCTGAATCTTATGTAACATGCTTTGTCTCATCTGATGATATCGGTGATGGCTTCTGATTCATGATCGTCTATATCTTAACCTTTTCACTATGGGAGTGAAAGGTTCTCCCTCCGGTACCATAATCTACTACCGCTTTGGTTGTTTGAGGAATGACCGACCAAGTATTATTGGGGTATGGAGTAACAGTGCAGAGGTGTCCATTTCCATGATAATGAAATCCACTAGGAATTGCATTCCTTGCACCGTTACAAAAATGTCATCGAGAATGCCCCTTGAACTCTTGATCTATCTATCAGCAAACTGAAGGATCATCTTGGTTTATCTAAGAGGCCCCATTCCAAACTCTTTGAGTAGCGAGGTTGGCATGAGATTGATGGAGGATCTGTTATAGAGTAGAGTATGACCAAACACCTGATCAAATATTTGGCAACAGATGTGAGGTGCTCCCTTGTCTTTCTTTTTAAGAGTGAGGTTGCTGATGGCATGAACTGTGGCCATGGTCAAGATGGGCTTCTTTGCTCTTTTACTTCAGTTCATCTTTGGTTGAAACTTACTAGTACATGCTTCTTTCATTCTTTTTTTGACTGTGAGCATGTACTCCATGTCCTTAAGGAGTGGCATCTCTAAAAAGATGTTATGAAGTATCTCTACCACTCCAGAATCATATAATGTTGTTTTTTTATTTTCTAATATTTTTGCTTTTATTCAATACATCCAGAAAGGAATGTAATCAGAAAGAACATCAAACTTCTCATTCTTTTTATTCGAATATGAATCAATATGTACATATGAATGATAAGAATCAGTCTGTATAGTATCATCCATAACATGTAAATAAGAAGGAAAAATAACTTGGGCAGCTCTATCTGCTGCTGATGAAGAAGACTCCGCGATGGGTACACTACAAGAAAATACATGATTTGCGACTATCTTTTTGCCACTACAAGTGATCTCTTTGTGGTAGTAAGTTTTTTACTACTACATTGCGACTAAATTGACACTATATGTAGTCGCAACATGATTGCACCTACATTTACTACGGTCTTAAATGTAGTCGCAATACGACCATGCGGTAGAGTTAAAATTTCAGATCAAATTTTTAGAATCACGGATGCCCTCCCGCTCCTTTGTTTCATGAAATCCCTGACCTCCCTCTCAAAAATCTCAAACGTGCCATGTCTGCCGCCTCCACTCAAACCTGCCCGCTACTCTCCTTAACGATGGTCGGCTAACATGGTCCCTCTCCTTCCGTTCCTTCCTCTACTGCTCACACAATAGCAACGCGTCAACTGCCTCGCAACTCTCTCTCTTCTCCCTCACGCGGGGTGGTGAGGTCTAATCTCCGTATGCGGCTAGAGCAGCCCCCTCCTCTCTTCTTCATGACTAAGAAGCGCATGCATTATCTTTTTTGTGCGCGGCGTGGCCTTCGATCACTAGCGCCCACCTCCTTCTCTGACAGGATAGTTGTGGCCCCTTCTCCATGATGCCAAACTCCCAGCGCTCACATTGTCCTCGACATTAGGGCCAACGTCATGCATCTGCAGGTATTGTTATTGCGATTCCTCGTTCCCTTTTCCTCGTCTTGTTCTGCATCAAATATACCTAAAATCTTCTTTTCCATCTTCTCTTTAGTGTTGCGTAATATCCCTACACTCATCGTAGGAGCACCATGGTCTCATTCTCGCTTTCTCCGTTGGTTAAATATGGTCGTCCATCTCCAGCCCTCATTCTATACTCAACAGCCACTGTCTCCATTACCTCAAGCCTGTGTCCCACTCATACCCTCGTACCTTTCTACAAAATCAATTCTAAGGTTCCCTCTTTACTTTTTTCCGATTTTTATTTCTCTCCATTTGGTGTGCAGGTGGTGTGCATTTTCAACAAATTGAAGAGAAAAGATGTTGTGGGAATCCTAAGCATTATGGAAAGGAATGAAAAGGTCATGGTTTCCTGTTGCGCATGTGTGATAAACTATTTTATTTAAGTTCAAGAGAAGAAGAGAATGGGGTGCACTCTTTGCTGCAGCCCTATGAGCAGGTTTTGGGCACATTATTTTTATAATGTATACATTTTATAAGTAGGTCCATTCAAGAAGGTTCAAGAAGAGAATGGGGTGCACTCTTTGCTGCAGCCCTATGAGCATGTTTTTGGCACATTATTTTTATAATGTATACATTTTATAAGTAGGTCCATTCACGAAGGTTTAGATCTTTGTTTTGTTTATACGGATATGCAGTAAAAAGAAAGCTTCTCCACCCCACACCTTATCTGCCGTCACCGTAGACCAGCTCCACTTGTGGACCCGTTACTACTTCGCGCGGAGGCGCGTCAAGACCTCCCTCACCGAATTTTTCTCCGATCGGCCACCATTCGCCGTCATTACAAGGGTCTTAGCCACATAGTAGCAGCAGCTACCACCACCTCTTTTCCCCTAACATCCCCACTTCATTGATTAGAACCAGAATGCATCAAATGCATGGGTGACATCCACTCACCATCTCTCTACTCAACCAGCAGACCTGCCATTTGTATGCAATTTTCTCTCAACTGATCTTTACTGCATATGAAAAATTATTTTTGTAGAAATCTGGTATGCCTTTGGATATATATGATGTATGAAAGATGCATAAAACTCTCTAAAAGTGATATCCTTTACTAGCTGAGTAATTTTAATATCAAATACATAACATGGAAGTAATGGACATTGATCCCACATTTTCTTTGATAACGTCTTTTTTTCTAATTTATGACTGAATCAAGAAGTTTCTTCCATTGCATCAATTGTATTCCTTGTTTAAGGTGAGCATTAAAATTGGAGCAGCTAAATTTATCTCTGCTAGACATCGATAAGCTTGAGATGGACTTCTTGACATAGCTTTTCAAGGTGATTGAAGTGTAATTGAAGTTTGAAATTCAAGTGAAAACACATCCAAATGCACATGTCATGTGCATTACGTATGGACTATTTGTAGACATGAATATGTCCCATCTCAAGATATGGTTTCCTCATTATCATGACAAACGTGAGCTCGAAACCTATTATGGATGGGACAACCAACTAGGGATCCTTCTAGATTTATTTTTGTTACACATTAAATCCACAGTTTAAGAACAAGGGAATTATTTATGGTTGGAAATGTGATAAAATTTAACTTACTTTTTTTCATTCATCTGATTTGTTTTCTTTTGATTTGTTCTATTTTAAGTTATTGTGACTAGAAAATCATTCGATTTTTTTCTTTCTACGAAACTTATACAGGAACTATACTAACTACCATAAACCCCTTCAAGAGATTACCCCAACTTTATGATGGATGTATGATGGATCAATACATTTGGGGGAGGGGATATGCAAGCTTAACCCTCATCCATTTACCATTGCAAATGCATCCTGCATGTATTATTGTTACCATGGCTGGTTTTGAAGTTGTTTTCAGTTGATTTCATAGCGATATATGCATGTGACAATGCAGATAAGCGATTAAAGAGTGTGTCATCCAATCAATTCTAGTCAACAGAGAAACTGGAGTGAGTAAAATTGAACAATGATTCAACATTTTGAGAATCCCAAGGTGCATTGTATCAGATAGATTCAAAGTATGAACGTTATATAAATCTATGAACTTTTCTTTAGAGAGCTAAATGCTAAAACCTTCAATGGATCTCTCCTGCGAGTTTGGCAAGCTAACCGATCTAGAACTATTGTAAGTGGTTTTCATTATTATCCTCAAACTTTTCAGGTTCTTGATATTTGGGTACTCATCTTTGCATTGCATTCATACAGGTACATTGACAGTTCATGTGTGAGAAATACCATCCACCTTTTTGAAACTTAAAATCTGAGGATTATGTAAAATTCATATTGCTTTAATTTTCACTAGCAAATTTAACAATTGTATTATCACATATGCATGTGTGTTGTCATGGTATAATGGTATCATATTCAAACTTGTCAAAAAAACTGCTTGACCTATTGGGAAGCCTAACAAGCCTCACGTCCTTTAACTAAGTTTTTCACCTAACTAATTAATTTAGTGCAATTAATTTATTAACCATTCTGCCATTTATGTACAGTGGAGGTATCATTTTTATTTTCCTAAAAGAAATATTGCAACTATAGTCCTCCACATCATGCTAGAAGCTTCTAGGGAATCTATTTTAAGGTCGTAACTCTCTCTTTCTTTATGTTTTTATGTGCTCTAACCATAATAAAGATTGGATCTAAGTTTATTTCGTTGCAGGACTTTGTTGATAAGTAGATTAGATCTGGAAGCCATGGGGCAGAAAAATGATAGGATTTTCACTCCCTATTTGTAGCACCTGTTGTTTAGCATCATGGACTACGTTACAAGAGTGAAGGTACTGGAATGTCGGATGCTAGTAGAATTTATTTTGTTTTTTGCTTAATTTTGTATGCAGGTGTTGATGTTATTATTCTAAACTACGTTTGTAGATAATATATGCAGATGCAATGGGGAAGCTGAAAGGAATGGAATGGATGCCTCGATTTGCGAGAGGATGTGATCTCAACTCATTCAGGGTTTCAAGGATATGTCTAATCAACTCAAGGTATGCGTGAGGTCTAAGTTTTGTTTGATTGCATTCACATATTAATTACTCTAACATGGGATCCACACTGGTAACAAGCATTAGATGCGGAGTTAATTGCATCTCAATATATGCATGCATATCACTGAAATGACCTTGTTACACAGCACCTGCATCACCTATAATATTGGAAGGGGTGCAACATGTACACCCTTCGATTTTACGAGTTTGATTCCTCCAAAATGATGGCCCATGCTAAAAGATTTGCTGAAGAAATACCAAGTGAAACCTTGCATATGATGAAATAACAATAGAAAAGAGAGAGCCTACATCTATAGCAAGTAATTACTAATCTATGAGTTAGTGGTTAGTATTTTCCTTCTTAGCAATCACATTATTATCTTAACTTTTAGAACCATTCTTCTTTACAATATTTTTTATAAAAACTTTCAACTTTCATATGCATTTGCGATCAAAGACCAAATAGTTTGTATGTATCTATTTCAGTATTTAAACGGCATATGAATTCAAATATGTTTCATATTTTTGTCATCCATAATGAATATATACTATTATGTTTCACCGTGAACTCTATAGTATTTAGAAATATATAACACTGAAAGGAGTCCATTATGTATACCATTTGATTTTAAGAGTTAGATTCTCCAAGTCTTAAAAGTTTTATTTTAAAAATATGTAATACCGAGGCTCTAAAGTTCTTAACACTTAAAATATCTTCTTTTGCTTCATAGGAAAATAAATTCGAAATCTCCAGTTGATGAGATGGAAGAGGAGGATGAAGAAAAAGTGGATGTAGAAGATGGAGAGGAGGATATCATGGCATGCACGGTATCCCATCAAAAATAGGTTGCAATCTCAGAATGTGGGGACAACCAGATTGAAAACAAGTAAACTGACAAAGGATAAAGGAGTCAAGGAAAAGGGCAAGGCAAAGGCTAAGGACAATGCTTTTACTAAATATATGAAAAAAGTGTTAATGTAAACATTATAAAGTTAAAAAACTTTTTCTTTCGACCTTGCATTATACTCTTTAGTGATAATTTATGCTATGAAACTTTGTAATGTTGAGAACATTTGTACTTTTGCAATCTTGGTTCATATATTGAAATACAGATTGAACTTTTCTTTATATGAGGATCCATGAATGAAGTTGTGTTGTCATTTCTCCCATTTAGATTGTATTGTATAATTTTTATATAGGTTGTGAGATCTTAGAGGATGCTTCTTAAGGTGCAGGATAAAGCTCACATATTTTTTGGTTATTTTTTTTTAAATTTGAAAGTAGATTTTGCGACTACAGAGCCACCACTTTGCTACCATTGTAGTAGCAAAGTAGTGACTAAGTAGTCATAAGATAGTGGCTAGGTAGTTGTAATACTCAATGTTAATCCAACATGGTCATTGAAACATGGTACTGTTGTGGTAGCGATGTAATCGCAAATAGATACATCTCAAGTGACTACATTGCGACTAAAGCCTGACTATGTGCGACTACATTTGCGACCATTTTAATGACTGCACAGTAGTCTCAACAATGTTGCGACCATAAGGGCGCGACTACTATATTTGCTATCACATGTAGTCGTAAATCTTTGTTGCGACTACTTTACTATTAGTTTGCTACTACTTTGCTACTACATTTGTAGTAGCAAAATATGAATTTTCTTGTAGTGGTATGTTCTCTTCCAAAGTTGACTCAGCTATGCATCTCCCATTATTGCCTTTTTGGAACTTTCTGGTGGGTGGTGGTGGTGGTGCTCTTCCATGGAGTACAATGTTGGATCTCTGCTCAGATGATGTATAAGGTGAGGAAGAAGATGATGCTCGATCAACGGATTTATTGCCCAATCCCAACTATGACGGAGACTGTAGTCTCCTACCGCTCATGAGAGTAACATAATTAGATAAACATGAAAAAGCACAAGCCATGATTATCTCGGGAGTGAATGGATCATGTGCTACCTGCTCCTTGTTGCGTCTGAAGTTGTTGGGATCGACTTCAACCTGGGATGGCATGAGTGTCTTCATGGCAGTCAGGTCATGAAGCCTTTGGTTAATGTTTCCCTTATTATTTTGCGAGGGTCAAAATAGTCCACACAAGGCGGGACTACAGTGTCGCTGAGCGACCGCTCACGAAACCCGAATTAATCAACAATTAACCCACGACAGATAAATCAAGCAATGAAAATAAATGTGCGGAGTTAAAATTTATTATAACTCTACAACAAGATGTGTATAGTGCAAGTATGTGTAGAGGTCGAACACAGGGAGCAGACAGGTAGAACGGGGTACAAAATGCTCAAAATGTGTGTGTATGTGATCAAGAGTCTATGATGCTATTTTTTGTGGGTTTTAATTTTTATATTTTTTATTTAATTTTCAATTTTATATTTTTTTGTATTTTGATTTTTAATTTTCTGATTTTATATTTTCTTTTTTTTCTTTTATATTTTTATATTTTCTTTTTCAATATTGGAAAATAAAGACAATGTAATAAAAGAGAGAAAGAGATATAGATAAAAATATCCAAAAATTAGCAAATAAAGTCTTTTTGGTCTTTTTATGCTTTTTTACTGTTTTTGTGATTTTTGGGTAATTTTTAGAATGTTTTTGGTATTTTTAATTAGCAAAATAAAGAAAACAGTAGCAAAAATGCAAGGCTGAAACTTAAAATGGAGAAATAAAATAGCAATCAGTAACAAAAATTCTCCAAATTAATTTTCAATGAAAGATAATAAAACAAAGAAAATTCAGAGACAAAGTTTGTATTTTTAGGATTTTTGAGGAATTTTTAGGATTTTTATGAAGGTTTTTGGAGTTTTGTGATTTTATGAGTTTTCTTTAGTGATTTTTAATGATTTTTGGCCTGGAGCTAAGACACACTAAAGGGAACAAAATATATTTTTTTGGGATTTTTCTGGAGTGTTTTTATATTTTTTTTGGTATTTTCTAATGCAAACAGTGCTAAAAATGAGTGTTTTTGAATTTTTATAAATACTAAAAATGCAATAATTATGAAAAATAAAAATATGGCGTTAATCCATGATGCAACAGAGATCTAAACTGAATTTTGGGGATTTTTCATGTTTTTATAGAAGCATGCAAAAATTACAAGAAGCAAGAAGAACAATACACACGGCCAGGGGTATATTAGTAATATCATGAAAGGGGGAGGGCCTATGCGCAAAATGATCATAAAATATAAAACTGAGCCAAGTAATTGCTGGACTGAATATTAAAAACAAGACCCACGAGGTTATCCAGGCAAAATCCCCAGGGGGCACGTGCGTGAACACGTGCACCTGGGGAGGATTGTTCTGCAATTATGATAAGGTTAAGGGGTTGTTCTATAAATATTACAAAAATCTGACACAGCAATGGAAAGTTTATATGCTCAACTAGAAATGCTAAAACGCGCGGAAAAATATTGCAAAATACCCAGCTGCTGAGTGATCCAACGGCTGGGTGCCGTTTACTTAAGACACGTGGCGCACCAGTAGAGCCCGATACCCCTTCGCAGCTTGCGGCCAGGATTAGAAGATCAGACGTGCATCGAACGGTCCTGGGCTCGCGAGATCCAACGGTAGCTGTACACCCTCCTGGGTGTTCTTGATCCTACGGCAGTGGATGCGACTGGAAGATCCAAGGAAGAACTCGGCCTTGCCGAGTTTCGGTCACGCGCGGGGGCTTGCTCCAACCGCCAAAATCACGGCCGACGGTCGTAATCTCCTCCAGCTACTCCTCCCCTACATCCAGGTGGCGCGGATGGGGCCCAAAGACCACGGTGTGGACTGCGGCCGTGCGAGGTCGCTCCGGCAGACCTGGGACGTTCACGGCAAAAAGATGAGGCACGAGGGCCTCTCCTGGGACCTGCAATGGAGAAACAAGAGCGCAGCAGTACAAGTATGCAATCCCAGGCCTTATTGGCGGGAGACGACTTCGATGATGGGCCGGCGACCACCTGCACCATCAATCGCCGTCGTCTCCCGCCAATAAGGCCTGGGATTGCATACTTGTACTGCTGCGCTCTTGTTTCTCCATTGCAGGTCCCAGGAGAGGCCCGCGTGCCTCATCTTTTTGCCGTGAACGTCCCAGGTCTGTCGGAGCGACCTCGCACGGCCGCAGTCCACACCGTGGTCTTTGGCCCCCATCCGCGCCACCTGGACGTAGGGGAGGAGTAGCTGGAGGAGATTACGACCGTCGGCCGTGATTTTGGCGGTTGGAGCAAGCCCCCGCGTGTGACCGAAACTCGGCAAGGCCGAGTTCATCCTTGGATCTTCCAGTCGCATCCACTGCCGTAGGATCAAGAACACCCAGGAGGGTGTACAGCTACCGTTGGATCTCGCGAGCCCAGGACCGTTCGATGCACGTCTGATCTTCTAATCCTGGTCGCAAGCTGCGAAGGGGTATCGGGCTCTACTGGTGCGCCACGTATCTTAAGTAAACGGCACCCAGCCGTTGGATCACTCAGCAGCTGGGTATTTTGCAATATTTTTCCGCGCGTTTTAGCATTTCTAGTTGAGCATATAAACTTTCCATTGCTGTGTCAGATTTTTGTAATATTTATAGAACAGCCCCTTAACCTTATCATAATTGCAGAACAATCCTCCCCAAGCGCACGTGTTCACGCAAGTGCCCCCTGGGGATTTTGCCTGGATAACCTCGTGGGTCTTGTTTTTAATATTCAGTCCAGCAATTACTTGGCTCAGTTTTATATTTTATGATCATTTTGCGCATAGGCCCTCCCCCTTTCATGATATTACTAATATACCCCTGGTCGTGTGTATTGTTCTTCTTGCTTCTTGTAATTTTTGCATGCTTCTATAAAAACATGAAAAATCCCCAAAATTCAGTTTAGATCTCTGTTGCATCATGGATTAACGCCATATTTTTATTTTTCATAATTATTGCATTTTTAATATTTATAAAAATTCAAAAACACTCATTTTCAGCACTGTTTGCATTAGAAAATACCAAAAAAATATAAAAACACTCCAGAAAAATCCCAAAAAAATATATTTTGTTCCCTTTAGTGTGTCTTAGCCCCAGGCCAAAAATCATTAAAAATCACAAAAGAAAACTCATAAAACTCACAAAACTCCAAAAACCTTCATAAAAATCCTAAAAATTCCTCAAAAATCCTAAAAATACAAACTTTGTCTCTGAATTTTCTTTGTTTTATTATCTTTCATTGAAAAGTAATTTGGAGAATTTTTGTTACTGATTGCTATTTTATTTCTCCATTTTAAGTTTCAGCCTTGCATTTTTGCTACTGTTTTCTTTATTTTGCTAATTAAAAATACCAAAAACATTCTAAAAATTACCCAAAAATCACAAAAACAGTAAAAAAGCATAAAATGACCAAAAAGACTTTATTTTATAATTTTTGGATATTTTTATCTATATCTCTTTCTCTCTTTTATTACATTGTCTTTATTTTCCAATATTGAAAAAGAAAATATAAAAATATAAAAGGAAAAAAAGAAAATATAAAATCAGAAAATTAAAAATCAAAATACAAAAAAATATAAAATTGAAAATTAAATAAAAAATATAAAAATTAAAACCCACAAAAAATAGCATCATAGACTCTTGATCACATACACACACATTTTGAGCATTTTGTACCCCGTTCTACCTGTCTGCTCCCTGTGTTCGACCTCTACACATACTTGCACTATACACATCTTGTTGTAGAGTTATAATAAATTTTAACTCCGCACATTTATTTTCATTGCTTGATTTATCTGTCGTGGGTTAATTGTTGATTAATTCGGGTTTCGTGAGCGGTCGCTCAGCGACACTGTAGTCCCGCCCTGTGTGGACTATTGTTGACTATTTTGACGTTGTCAGGTAATGCTTATTATTTTATATAGTATTTTATTCCGATTTTTAATTATTTTTATGAAATATATTTTTACAAGTTACTTTTATACCCTTATATAGGTATATTATTCTATGTATTGTATTCTTTTGTTTTTATTGTATGTATTTAATTGTTATTATTTTTATTTAGTATTTTATAAAATTATAAAATACTTTTATATACATAAATATATTTTTAGTTTATTTTTCTGATTTATTTTGTATATTTAATAAAATACAAGAGTATGTTATATAGGTATGTATATAAGTATTGTATCTATGTATTGTGTTTACAAGTATTTTTATTTTGTATTTTATTTAGGCTTTTATTCTAATTTTAATATACATAATTATTATAAGTAATATTTACAACATTATAAAAATATAAAAATGAATAAATAAATAATAAAGAATAAATTGAATATTTTAATATGTACAAGTATACAATAGGAGTCCAAAACTCAACTTTCAAACCGTAGCTCCGCCAAAAGCGAAACCACCTCCAATAATTAGCTTATTTTCTTCTATATACAATTAAAGGTGAGTTTGACGCATTTGGAGTTTTCATTTGTAAGATACGGGTCTGGGAAGTTGGGATTCTGGATTTTTATTCAGACCATAACTTCTTATCTGTACATTATTTTTCTGTGAAATCAATTTTGTATTTTTCTTTATAAATTTATCTACAACTTTTATGTACAAAGTTTCTTTATTTGATGTATAAAAAGTGGAACCAAAAATAGGTCCCAAAATGAATAAAGAATGAGTAGAATGTATAGGTATTTATACTGTATTTTTGACCTTATCTCCCCCTACTTTATTCCTTGTCGACCTATTCATAAAGATGCCTAGGTCTCGGGGTTTCGGGTCATAAAATATTTGCAATATTTTATTCTTTTTCTTTTCTTTTCTTTATTCTATAATTTTGGCTTTAAAAACCGCATTTTCTACAATATTTACACACATATACATAGATGCTAAAATGCATGAATTAAGCCTATTTACACGTATTTACTAGGGTTTTTGAGGCCAAAATGATAGAATAAAGATGATGAAATGTGGATTCATCAGTACCCAGAATATGTTGATATGAATAATGAGGAGGAAGATGCGGATATTGTGCAGGTTGCTACTAGTAGTTAGGATGATGATAATAAGCATATTGTATCCGCTAATATCCATGTCTCCATGTCTGAAGTGTGGTGGAGACATATAATGAGGTCGTGGATGCTGGTTCTGAAACTGATGTGGCCTGCCACCCTAAAATTGATGAACTAGCCTCTGGTTGGCATGTGAACCTAGCTGTCCCTACCATGTCGATGGCTTTGGTTGCACTCGGGGACGCTTCAAATACCATTCACCTTTTGAATGTGAGGTGGAGGTGGAAATTACTTCTCTGGAAAGTAAGGAGACTCATGGTAGTATGGAACCATACATCTAGAGGTGGCTTCTACGGTACCTTATCCGTAGTTTGCATGTAGTAGAGGTGTTGAGATGTATGAGGTGCATTGGTACTGTAGAAGTGGAAGACTCAGGGGATGGAGTATCATATGCGACAATCAAACTTTGGCATGCACTGATTGTACTCACAAGAAGCTCAAGATGCTTTGTGATCTCATCCGGCTTGTCCAGTTGCTTTGTCCTCTGCTCGATCACATATAATTTATCTAGATATCATGATCGCTTTTTGATTATATCGACTTTAGATAGGTGATTCCCAATAACGGTCAGATCAGAACTGTCCACACTATCCGCATCATGATATGTTGTCATGTTGATGACCATTGTGGGGTATAGTAGAAGGTATGTGATGTTTCTGAAATACGTGGGAAGAAGATAGAGCTACCAAGCTCTCTACCATGTCCTCGAATATATGCCATAGGACATCTCGTTTTTGTTGAAATGGGACCCCCTATAAGCGACGTATACTAATCCCTTATCCATAAGGCTAAAGGGGAAAGTTTTCATCTTCAATACCTCTAACAGGATGCTAGGATAATGCATAGTACCGCATATGTGGTCGAACTACTAATGGTGTATATATGGTTCTTCATTAATAAGATCGTGGAATATGGGGCATAATGGTAATAGTTGGGGCTTCAGCTCGAAAAGCTCATGAAGCGCGGGAATCTTTATCCATGTAACTGAGAGTCCTGCCTATGGATTTATAGGAATATATAAGTGTGAGCTTGGCCACAACTCTGTTTGGCTCAACGATGAGATCTACTCTTTACTTCTCATCTCCTCCCACATTCCCACCTCCTCTCTGCTGATCATCCTCATATCTTCTCTCCCCTTTGTTGTTCCTCAACTCTAAAATGTTGGCATGCTTAGTCAATTGTGTTAGAATAGCCTGGATAGAAGCCAACATCATGTTTTTGATCTCATGCTACTCAATCATGGGGCCTTTCCCTTGGGAGCCATCGAGTCCTCAATATCACTCTATGAAAATGTGCAAGGATCTTGATTAGTCCTTAGAAATGATGGAGTCTCTAATGAAATTTTGAGATTAGAGTCAATCTCAAACAAGAGATTTATTGGTGAAAGAAACAATGATGTAGAGAAAGAAGAACATTAAGGAAGAGAGCCATCTCGAATAAGTGAAGAAGATCAAACTGGAGTGTACAAAGATATGCTCACAAAGTTAAACAAAATGAAAAAAAATCCAATATGACATCCTCGATATCAAACAGAAAGATGCGAGATCACACAGTCAAACAAGAAGAAGAAAGTGAAATAAAGACGTGAAGTGTGTGGAAGGATCTTTATTTTAAGTAAACAAACACAAACCAAACCCCCAATTCACCAACTGAACACAAGTGAGGACCATAAGAGTTCATTATTTTATCTTTTCAATTTTAGTTTAGTGAATCAAACATTTACTTAACTACAGACACACAGGGTGATGTTGCCCTATCACCCAGTGTATGTCCTCAATTCTCTCCAAACAATAGAACCATCTACCTGGGCTTCCAGGTTATTGAAAGATATGGGAAAAATCCTCAAGCGCATCACAGAAGCGTGAGGATCGCATCATATGCGATCGGGAGGACTAGTCGCACTAGTTGCTCGATGCAGCGGAAATTAAAAAATTTTCATGTGACGAAACCACATGATCCAAGAATGCTTCTTGGATCTTTTCATCTAAACCACAAACAAGTAATAGGATTACCTCTTGAAGCATGGTTGCAATTGAGTCTCTAAACCAAGAGACCTCCTGTTTCAAGTCCGATCCGACGGAGGAGACGCTTGCGAGCGCGGGGATGAATCGCGTGCTCCTCGCAATCCATGTTGATGATCCATGCGGCAGATCTCCTGATCTCGTCAAACGAGATCCAACATCTTCTTCACGAGCGGGGCGCATCGAAGGAGATGGAGATCAACGAGTAGATGATTTGGCAACATAACGATGATGCTGCGTCGATGACGACTCTCATAATGGATCCATGGTGGATGGCCATTATAAGAGAGAGAGAGGCTTGGCGTGCGAAAGAGAGAGAACATTCATTAATCATATCTTATGAAGAGCATTGGACGCCTCTTCTTATATAGGGTTTTGGGAACCCATGGATCCCAATCCATGGTAACACACAATCAATGGTTGAGATTGATTTGTGTTTCTTTCAATGGCTATGATCTTATTGTAAAAACACAACAACAATTAATTTAATTTAATATATATCGATAAATCAATATATTTAAATTCAATTCAAATCAATTAATTATCCTGGGAGATAATGATGAGATAACCATATCCCCTAAAAAGGGGGGGTTGCTACCAATATCTCATGAGATCGTATTATCTCATGAGATCTCATTATCTCATGAGATACATTATCTCATGATATCTCCAAGATTTACAACAACAATTGTTGTAAATTATTTCACAAAAATAATTCATATTTATCTTGTGAAATATTGCAATCATGCCATTGGAAAAATGTGAATCACATTCACATCCCAAAATAAAATGTAAACTATATTTTAATTAATCATCCAATGTGAATCCAATTCACATCAATAATTAATCAAAAAATACAAATTACAAATAACTCTCTCTTATATATTATAAATCACATTTATAATATATATGATTAATATGAATAGTACTATCCATATTATTCATATCCATGATAATTAAATCGCATTTAATCATCTTGGATCTCTATTCTCATGTGCCAAAATAATATGAATCACATTATTCACATCTCTGATAATTAAATCACATTTAATTATCTCAGATAACTCTCCTTATAATATGAATCAAATTCATATTATCCATGATAATTAAATCACATTTAATTATCAATTTTCTCGATGCTTGGATACATATATCAACATTGAAATTATCCATGAACTCTTTCAAGGATAATTTGCTTTCTCCACGGATACTTGGAGATAAGGACAACATGATTGTATTGTTCTGCGTATAGTGACTTGGATATTGAGACCACATCTCAAATCCAGATATCGGGCCTCCCATAGATGCTTGATTAAATCATGACCACAAATCTAATCTTCTCATTGCATCTAAGTCACATTCAGATCAATGTCCAACATTTGGACCAAGATCAGATTACTTCTCTACTGAGGAGTCACTAAAATCTAGACTCGTTTCATCACTCCCTAGGAATGGAAGCGTCATGGTTATTATGATCACATCACCCTCAGGTATTCCCAACACTTGTACATCCTACATACTGGAAGACCCAGAATAAACACGAAGTATTAGATCAACTTTATACTGTCTACTTCAGGGTTTTATCAATAAGTTTCTCATTTGATCATTGGGAGTTGGTATCGATCATATACTTTCCAAAAGCATATATCGTACCTAGGTCTTGATCATATACTTTCCAAAAGTATATATCAAACCTACAAATTCAGTCAAGCTTCCAAAGCGAGACGACCGTGCACGGAATTTGATTCTTCCCAATATCTCATGAGTGAGCTCTTGTCTTCCGATTCAGTAGTGAACCTGTATGATCCCTTTGAGAGATCGTATTACTCATATGCCCTTATATGCACACCAGCGCGCCGGTGTATAGACCTTGGTTAGGTCATCAACCTATTGCTCTGCCAAATGTACATATTCAGACATATAGTAACACATTTGTCTCCGGTCAGAGGATGCGCGCCTATATCGTGACAACATACGACATGAGACTTTGGTTATCTCGATCTCGTTAAGACAACTCTTTGACCTAACTAATCTGACACCTCCGAATCTCTATTCCTATGCAGAGGACCTGCATCAAGAGATCGGTCAGCAGCCTATGTGAGAAAGGATTGCCATCTCCTACACAGGCTGGAGATCACATCTTAACAATCATTTGACGGTGCTTGATGAGTCCTCAATCTAACTCTTTAGATATTCATCCATGCACCAGCCTCTATGATTCAATAATTGAATCAACAACTATATGATCATTAAGATAGCCGTCGTACATAACCCTAATTGTACTAAGGGACCTATTATGCAAATTAGTTATTCTTTATTTCAGATCAGGGAATGATATTTGCAATAACATTTATTGCATAATGGCTCGTCGTGGGCTCGCATGTCCAACAATTATATCAGGACCAAAGGGAGATATAGGTAGAGCACATCAAAATGAATTTCTATAGCTAGAGGCAAGTGTCTGTAGATGCGATTGTGCACCGAAGAGTGATACACATGTACTTAGGGTACAAGTCCAAGGCTTTGGGCTCTATCCTTAAGGGTATGTCCTCGCCCACTCTGTTGGAGGTAAGTACCTATGAGCTATGAGGGGGTTACTCTCCCCAATATAAGATGAATCGTTACATTTATTTTAGGGTCGAGTTATTTTAGTAGCACTAATTTTATTTAAGTTGTCACTTTTTTGAGTAGTTTTCAAATAAAATGCCTAATGAATTTCCAAATTTCCTATTTTATCATAAATGAGAAAAATAGGGAAGGAAGATGGAAAAGTCGATGTACGACAAAATCAATCATGCTTCTCGTCAGCTATGCTCTCCTGCTAGTCGATGAAGGAACTCCCGACCTCTGCTTCGCTCTGGTGCATCACCACTCTTAAGAATGCCACCATCGCTCGTCGGGCCTTCGTAGAAAAAGGGAAACAAAAAATATGTCAGAAACAATTATGATAGAAATAAGAGAAAATAAAATGAAGCAAAAATGATTGAAAATAAAAGAGAAGTAAATTAAACACATGAAATAGAAAATAAACAACCAACCAACCAAGCGAAGAAGGAAAAAGAGAAACCTAACTACCCTCAACGTACCTCCCTGGCAATGACACTATTTAATTATTGTAGGAAATCAATGGGTTTTTTATTTAATGAAAAATATAAACAAGGTAATGTAGAAGTTGTTGCAACCCATAATTTCCTAAATAAAAAATTATTCTAGCAAGGAAATAAATAAAAAAGCGAGAAGTGAAATTATTTTACCTGTATAGTAATAAAGATCGAACTCACGAAGACAATATTATCTGAGGCTTATTAATTAATGAAAATTAATCAAGGAATTCTTTTTCTTTTCTTTAATCTCAGTTTGTTGTTTTTATGTCTTTTTAAAGGATTTTTATATCTCTATATATTTTTATTTCTTTATTTTATATATATTTTTTATTATCAAATTTTTAATGAATTTTAATTTTACAATTTTTTATCTACTTGACGTTTAAAAGAAAGCAATAAAAGAAAAAGTAAAATAAAAGAATAAATATTTTTTGGACTTTTTAGAAAATGGTCGAAAAAACTAGAAAATCAAAATAAAGTTCTTTTTGTGTTTTAAAACAGTAATACTATTTTGTATTTTTCAAATTTTTAGGATTTTTTAGGTTTTTAAGTGGTTAAAAACTGAAGAAGAATGAGAATAATATCAAGATACTATTTTTGGGTTTTAATAGAAAATAAACTAAAAATGTTAGAAATAAAGATAAAATATAATATAAAAGTTCAAGCTTCAAAACAAGCTATTTTATGAATTTTTATGATTTTTCAATATATTTATATGAATTTTTATGTTCTCTGTATTTTTTAATTTTTAGGGCTGATGAAACTTTCAAATCAATTTTTTACAGAATATAAATAAAGTAAAATACAAAACCACTATTTTTTTAGAATTTTTAAACAAATTTCAATTTTATGAATTTTTAATGTAAATATACCAAATTTTCATGTTTTTGAATTTTTAAAATAAGAAATAAAGAAAAGTTTTCAAATAAAAATATAAGTGATTAGAGAAATTATCAAGCTTACACTATTTTTTATGGAAATTTTAAAGACAAATAACTATTTATTATTTAAACTAAAAACAATTTAATTAAACTGTAGAAGATACATATTATGCAAATATTTTAAGTTATGGGACTAAATCATAACGATAATGGAAAATTCATGGCTGAGTATGCAAAAATCCCACAAAAACATGTGCTTGCACACGTGAATCAGAATTGGAGGGACATACTTGCAATTATTAACTTGTAGGGATCAAATAATAATAGAAAATAAAGAATGATTTATTGCAATTTTTCCAAATTTCACGTGCAGATGCATGAAGATTTATGCAAATAAGGCTAATATGCAAAAAAGAAAACAAACGAGGGCATTACTGCAATTATTCAAGCAATAACATCCAAACACGTGTTCAGTTAGGATTTATTTACTAATAAAAAGAAAGTGCAGGTTTGGGAAGCAAATTAACTAATGAGGGCATGATGTACATGTGTGCGATGGATGGTTGTACTTCGACGATCGAGATCTAATTAAGCGGTTGACATTTGGGACTAAATCGACTACCAAGAAGTGATTTGGACTAAATTGTTCCTGATCCAACATCAATCAAGGCACTTGGAAGAACACAATGAAGGTGGTTGATTCTAAACTTGATTCCACCAGATCTCGTCCAATCTGGTTCCGATATGGAAGCTACTGACTCCAATACGTTCCTGTCGAACCTCCTTCTCGATCTGAAGTGAAAGCTCGATCCAGATCACATTGGTCTGGGATCCGAGGCTCAAGCTCCTTTATGCCTACAACTCAACCTCTAGACATGAATTCTAGCTCCATATCGCTCTTCCAGCACGTGCAAGTTATTGCGAGTTCAAATGTGATGCTCCAACGAGATTTGTTGAGAAAAATAAATGTTAAATGTGATCGATCTCTAGTGAGGTGGAGGAGTGGAGATCGGCTTCACAGATTTGGCGTATATTTAGTTGATCAGAGGTGTAACAAGGATGGAGAAATGGTAATGGGAGGAGAAGCGATGATCAAAAGAATACAAAAACGAGTGAATAACCTTCGATCGAGCAGATCGAAGGTGGATCTGAATTTTACTGAACTAAGCTAAATCAAATCAAATTACAGAATATAACAACTAAAATAAAATGCAGATGAATCTAAATTACTCACTGGTGGAGGTAGAATGTTGTAACCTCGATCTGGCTATGTCAGTAAGAGAAACTCAACCCACCAGCAGAGCTCCCACAGCTTGGCAGAATCTCTCTGATTCACTGCCTAATCGCGCTCCCGCTCGCAAGATCAGTATATGTTGTCAGCGGCTAGGCTCTCAGGTGATCGAGCTCGAGGATCAAGGTGAAAAACAAATCCGATGGTGAAGGAGATCTGGAGGGGGTATTTATAAGTGACGATGACATGAGGATTTTAAAATTGGGGAACCAAGAAACTGAGGTCGGAATTAATGAAAAGTTATTCAGGCTAGTGGATCTAATATTCAGGCAAGAGAATAGTAAAGAAATCAGAAGAAAAGGGGATGAGACTGGGTCAGGTTAATTCAAGGATGAAGGGAACCCAATTAGGTTATTTGGGCATTTAGGTCAAGAGGATCAGTTGACCGGGGTCAACGGAGCCAGGTTCAACCAATCACAACCCAATCCTAATAAGACAAGGTGCAAAAGGACAAAACATTAAATAAGAAATAAAATAAATACAAATAAAATAGTAAATAAATTTAAATGAAAAAGTTTTCTAAATAAAAAATGTTACTAAATTAATAAACTTTTTTTGAGTGATTTTTAATAAATTAAATACATTAAATAAATACGTAAAAATAAAAAAAACCTTTATTCATTGGTAAAAATACCTATCTATACAATAAATTCATTTTTAATTAATTATTTTAATTAAATAATTTATTAATTTATTAATTATAAAATAATTTAAGGAATTAAATATACTTTTATTTTATTTTTGTAAGTTGTTTTAATAATTTTAATAAGTGGTTACAATATATGTACATGATACATATAGTGGAGCCATACTTATTTTATTTTGATTCATATTTGATATTTTATTTTTATTTGAATTTTATATAAATAAAATACAATATATAAAAATATTAAAAACACAATATATGCAAAAAAATATAGAAAAATAAATAAAATAATAAATAATACACTGTACAACATAAACAAATAATATAATAGCACTCCAAAAGGCGACTTTTATATCCTAACTCCGATTTTTTTATGAAATCGCTTTCATTTGAAAGCTTATTTAATTTTTGAACACAATAAAAGTGAGTGTGGTTTATTTTGATTTTTTGTGGAGAAGATATTGATATGATAATCTCGACTTTGCTATTTTTTAGAGTATTGTTTCTCTTATTCTGTACAAGGATTCTTCTTGCAATTATTTTTAGTATTTACAACTTTGGAGTTGTTTTCATGATGAATAAAATAGTAAAAGATGTGTAAAAGATGTGCAATGATGAATATACATGTGTGAGACTTATTTTTCTCATTTTTTTATTGAAAAAAGACCCTATCTGCCCTACATTATTCCTTGTCGATTAGGTCAAGTCTTGACCTACTCTCAAGGTTAGGATCAACCTATGTTTACTGCATGTATATGATCTTTTTATTTTCTTTTTTCATTTATTTCTTTATTTATTTCTTTTAGGTTAAAATAGTGATAAGCAGATATTATTTACAGATGAATGAGGATTGTTAAAAGGTAAGAAATGTTGCTATTTACATGTATTTTGAAAGATTTTAAGCTAAAATAAATGAATAAAGATGATGAATTGGTGATTCATTAGGGGGACGAACGATGTTTCGGCAGAAATGGAGGGCCCAAATTAGATGGCCTTACTCATGATTAGACTGTTTTGAGGAGTTCTAGAAGAACACCCAAGAAAACTCTTCAGGCTGCCTCAATAAGCATTTAAGCGGTTCTTCGACCTTCTCCACCGCCACCACAAAGCTCAAAAGCTTTCTGGTGGGCTTCCACATCTACGTGAGGGTTTAGGATAGCCCGAGCCACGTTGGAGGGGGCATGGAGCACTACTGCACCTAGAGCTCTAAGTTAGGATTTGAGATCGTGCTCTAGGTATTACTAAGCATCGTAACCTACACAAAAATGATGCTCGGCTCGAGGTGAAGATATTCGACCATGTAGTGAAGCTGCTGTGTACAGAAATGGATGAGATGAAGAGACTCTGGTGATCGGTGGAGGATAAACCTCGATGCTATGATCCAAGCATGATCAGAGAGAAATAAATATGGGGAAATCATGAAGAGGATGAGGGGTATTGAGAAGGAGGCAGAGATGGGTCGAAGCACGAATGAGTATAGGTGAATTTGGAGACTGGAGCTTGATGCTCCAGTGATTTTAATCCTAAAATTACCCTAATTAAGAACCCAGTGACCAAAATTAAGCATTACTCTATGCTATAGGAATGTAAATATATCTATAAATGCAAGAAAAGATCCCATACCTGCTCGGAGAACATGGAGCACAGAAGCTCATCGGAGATGCTAGATAGAGCTGGATCACGTCCTCCACACATCTTGTGCACTACAAACCTCTTGCGAAGAGAACTGTCACCAAGATCAACACAATCGTGGTATGGATTAAGGGTTTAGGTGACAAGAAATAGATCAAAAAGCAAAAGGGGGTCAGCCATGGAATATCTATACATAGGGAAGAGGTTAACCTCGATTGGAGGTAGTGTGCAAGAGGAGAAGAGTTGGTGGATGCTAGGTGATGGGCGAAGGTTAGGTTTGTGGGTTTAGGTCGGAGATACGAGATGCTCGAAGTGGGAGGAGAGTGGAGGTGCCATGGGAAAAATGGCTAAGCCAGGGGTCATGAGTCTTACACACACTACAAACTGCTGGACCTTTCAGGATGATAAATGGAGATGGTCAAATCACAATTGTCCCTTCTGTGATCAAAGGGGACGATTGGGCCACAAACGTCCCGTATGAGAAGCATAGGGGACGTTCTAAATTGGTTATCCCTTCTGAACGCATATTTAGATATGGCTATCAAACTGTCCCTTCCATTTTGGAGACGGTTATAATCATCCCATCTGATTTACTGTTGACGTCACAGAATGTAACTCAGAGGGGACGGTTTTGACTGTCCCTTATATAATCGTAGAAGGGACGGTCATGTTGACCGTCTCCTATGTTTAAAAGAGACCAAAGA
Source organism: Ottelia alismoides (assembly GCA_037367405.1). NCBI lineage: Eukaryota > Viridiplantae > Streptophyta > Magnoliopsida > Alismatales > Hydrocharitaceae > Ottelia > Ottelia alismoides. The sequence continues at coordinate 784,793 of JAZKJV010003717.1, read as the reverse complement.
GGATGGTCGTTAAACCATCTCCTTTGCTTAAGTTGATCACTGTATATTTTTGTGATTTAAAGCACCTATATGGGATGGTTTTGACCATCCCCTATATGCTTTTGGTATCGTCCCATAACCCTGAAGTCAAGAATGTCCAAAGAGGACGATCATTACAACCGTCTCCTTTTCTTGAGTTATCATTTGATGCTTTTGGGGGGTTAAATCACCCATACCAAAGGGGACAATTGTCACGACCGTCCCCTTTTCCCTATTTATTCACTACATGCATTTGTGGGTGAAAAGCACATATAGGGAACGGTTTTGACTGTCCCCTCTATGCTTCTGGTGTCGTCCCATTACCCCAAAGTCGAGGAAAACCAAAGGAGACGGTAATTACGACCGTCCCCTTTGGTTACATCATGACCATCCCCTCTCTATTAGAGAAGATATTTTGACATAACATACACCATCAGGGACAGTCAAAACAATCGTCCCCGATGGTGTCTTCGAGAAAATTGGCCCCAACCGATCATTTTCCCTAGTTGCTCCATTCTCCCTTCTCATCCTCCTCTACTCTCTATCACTGATATGGGTGCGTGGTGCTCCATCGTGGCGCTCGTGTCTTGCACCGTGTTTCCTCTTCACTATCATGATTCTCTCTTTGCTATCGTGGTGACCTTCTCCATCGTGTTTCCTACCCCACCTTCGATTGTGCTTGTCATCTCGTTCGATCTAGTTTGATACGTTTTTATATTGCTGATGTAAAATACAAATATTGTAGTACAATATCACCAATATGCACTGTTTACATGATTTTTAATCGTTGTTATCACTATGTGCTACCCTATGCTTGCTTGAAACCATCCATGAGCTTCACTAGAGGAGCTGTGCATATGACAAGAGGTGATTTTGGCCACGTATTGAGAAGAGCGACATCATGGATCATCCTTGGGAAGCGTTGTATGTTTACAATAAACATAGATATGCATTGTCTAAAAATTGATGTATCTATGTCTATTTTTCTCATGCATCTATGAATATTTGATATAAGGCACCTCTATTAAGAAGGTACATTCGTTATTTCATTGGATTTCCATGAGCCTTTTTCTTAAAGTTTATATAAATTCGTAGGCACTTGTCATATTTTATAATAGTATCAAAATACAAGAAATACAAAGGAAGCAATATTATTGATGGAAGCAAGGATAGAAAGAGATTAGAATGGGGATATTAGAGGATTATGGAAAAGTAATTATATGGTTTATACCTATTTTGAATTATATAAATTTACTTCAGTTTTTTTGAAGAATGGATGTAATTTATTGATTACACATTTTTTACAGTGTAGGATCATCTTATTGCAACAAAATTTAGATGATTGCTATCTTTGCAACCATAGCACTTTGTAGCTAATATGGATGCGTGGTGCTCCATCGTGGTGCTCGTGTCTCGCTCCGTGTTTCCTCCTCACTATCATGGTTCTCTCTTTGCTATCGTGGTGACTTCTCCACAGTGTTTCCTACCCCACCTTCGATTGTGCTTGTCATCTCGTTCGATCTAGTTTGGTACGTTTTTATATTGCTGATGTAAAATATAAATATTGTAGTATAATATCACCAATATGCACTGTTTACATGATTTTTAATCGTTGTTGTCACTATGTGTTACCCTATGCTTGCTTGAAACCATCCATGATCTTCACTAGAGGAGCTGTGCATATGACAAGAGGTGATTTTGGCCACGTATAGAGAAGAAGAGCGACATCATGGATCATCCTTGGGAAGCGTTGTATGTTTACAATAAACATAGATATGCATTGTCTAAAAATTGATGTATCTATGTCTATTTTTCTCATGCATCTATGAATATTTGATATAAGGCACCTCTATTAAGAAGGTACATTCGTTGTTTCATTGGATTTCCATGAGTCTTTTTCTTAAAGTTTATATAAATTCGTATGCACTTGTCATGCTTTACCATAGTATCAAAACACAAGAAATACAAAGGAAGCAATATTATTGATGGAAGCAATTGAGAGGATAGAAAGAGATTAGAATGGGGATATTAGAGGATGATGGAAAAGTAATTATATGGTTTACACCTATTTTGAATTATATAAATTTACTTCAATTTTTTTGAAGAATGGATGTAGTTTATCGATTACACTTTTTTTACAATGTAGGATCATCTTATTGCAACAAAATTTAGATGATGGCTATCTTTTCAACCATAGCATTTTGTACTCATTAAAAAAAGCTACAATGGAATGCGATGGTATTCTATCTGAGAGAGATGTGATATAAGAACATCGTTCATAACATTATTGGTATTTATATATACGTGCCCGGGTATTGGTCAGGAATGGGTTTTAATTGTTTGTCTGATTGATTTAGATCTTAAAGAAGGATAAAAACCGAACATCATGACTTGTGTTGACAAAGAGATATAATGTTGGTAGAACACATTATTTAGTGTGTCTTTAATAAATGTCTTAGATATTAAGTTTATGTTCATTCTGATGCTTATAACTCATTCATCTTAAAAGGTATAGCATGATATTACTAGTAGTAACTCCATATTTTTTTTGTAAAAATGGCATCAAAGGGAACGATTGTGACTGTCCCCTTTGGTCCGAACATAGGAGACGATCATGATTGTCCCCTCTAATGGTCACCAAATGGGATGCCCATGACCGTCCCCTTTGATCTGCACAAGAGGGACGAGCATGACCGTCTCCTTTGGTGGAAAATAGGGGACGTTCACTGACACCATCCCCTCTAATTAAATGGGATGCAACCAAAGGGGACGGACTGACAACCGTCTTCTTTGATCAAAGGGGACGGTTCCCTACTTAGAGGGGACGGTCTGCGACCGTCGCCTATTCTACTACTTCTTATAGTGACAACGGGTGGCTGAGGGGCGTACAGTTGACCTAGGGTCAACGAAACACCGCACTCTAGTTGGTTCACGTGGACCAACCAGAAATTGGGGATGCATAAATTCCTTATTAAATGTATTAAAAATAGTAAATTAATTATTTAAATTTTGGCTAAAACATGAAAATATTTATAATTTTATATAGTATTTTATTCATATTTTTATTTATTTTTACGAGGTAATTTATTAGATGCTCATAGTTACATGTATATACATATGTAAATATATTTGTATTTAATACATTTTATTTTTATTGTGCACTATGTATTTTATTATTTTATATATATAATTTATATATTTATAACTTCTTTAATTACATATTTACATATTTTTAGTTTATTTTTCAAAATTTATTCATTTACTTAAATAATTATGTACATATAATATATATGTATAATTTACTTATATATTTTAATACATTATTTATTTTAATATTTTTAATGCATTTATACTATTTTTATTATTTGCACGTACTTCAAATAATATTTACAAGTAAAAATATAAAAATATTAAAAATATAAAGAATAAATATATTGAATATTATATACAGGTATACAACACAATAGAGACCCAAAAACTAACTTACATCTCAGCTCCAAATTAAATGTGAGTTTGGTCAATTTTGAGTCTGCATGGAGAAGGTACAAGTTCGGGAAGTTTTTTGCGGTTTTTATATTGTGTCCTCGGTGCATTGTGTATTATTTTTGAGTGAAATTAATTTTGTATTTTTCTTTGTATTTTTATGTACAATATTTATATAAAGGGTTTTATTATTTGAGGTATAAAAATAGGAAAATAAAATAGGTCCCAAAAGTCTATTATCGAGATATAAAATTAGGGTTTCTAGGTTGTGTTGTCTGTAAAGTTAACCACCCTATTTTCCCTTATTTTATCTTTGTCGACCAAGTCATCGTGATGATTGTGTCTCGAGGTGTAAGGTCACTCAGTGTCTTCGAAAATTTCTTCCTTTTCTTTTATTTCCTTTATTCTTGGATTTTGAAATTAAATATAGTATTATGTACAGTATATATTGGTCTATTATTGAGAGTTATTTTACAGAAATTAATGCTATATACATGTATTTAACTAGAGATTTAAGATCAAAATGAAAGAATAAAGGTGATGAAATGGAGATTCATCAAGGGGGAGGCATGGGGGTGGAGGGAGGAGCTTGGAGCAGAGGATGTGAAGAAGGAGGTGGGGGAGGAGATGGGTAGAGGAGGGAGCTGGGGGAGGGGGAACTGGGGACGAGGGGAGGAGCTGGGGATGGCTGACGAGGAGTAGGAGGTTGGGGAGGAGGAAGAGAAGGGGAGGAAGAGGAAGAGGATGGGAGAGGAGGAAGAATATGGAAAAAATGATATTTCAATTTTTTTAATTTAATTCCTGTTATGCCCCCAAAATTAACATCTGTTTGCGTTAGGATGCACGACAACTGTCCCGAGGGAACAAGTGATAGAACAAGAAATTGAGGGTACAACTGATATTCTCAAAAATTATAATATTTCATAGGAGCACAAATGATAAAAATCCTAAGATATATATTTACAATGGTAGAAGTATAGAAATCCCATTAAAATAATGGATTCAGATTTTAAAATATTACACTATTTTATAAATAGTCCCGAATTCAAGGCCTTTTATGCAATTCACCCACTTATTAATTTAGTCGTCGGACTTTGTTGGAGAAAAAAAGGAATCAACGTCTTTGTAAATCCATTGGAATGGTTAAAAAAGGTTCGGCATTTCTCCAAGTCAATGTCATGAATATTGACACAGCAATCTATGTTGATCACAACCATAACACAACACAGAGAATCTCCCTTTCTTCATAACAAACTCAGTAATTATACTCGTTGAACTAAACAAATGCCCCTAATCTTCACGACAAGAAACCAATAATCAGTTGTCTCCTTCACATGATCTAAACTATTGTTTTCTTTTTAGTTTGATGATTTTTCACTCAAGGAGTTAGAGAGATGAAGGGGTTCATAAGAAGCTGATCAATCAACCTTTGCGACTTCAACTACAAAGCTTGGATTACTCATACATGGTTTTACCCTTTGATGACGACACGAAGATCATGATCTCTCCCTCAAGACAATTCATCAAGGTGGAATTTTCAAGATGAAAAAGATGACTTGTGAACAATAGAGGATCGCCAGATCATCATCAAACACTGTAAGATCAGCTAGAAGAGGAGATCTATGAGCACAACAACAAGAATCTTCCCTCTCATGGAAGGTGACATGTCAGAATCAATACATGCTTTTTATGCAGGTTAGAAAAAAAAGGGGTTAGCCATCTAATATGCAACTTCTATCTAACTTCTCGTGCCTTCGAAAGCAAATCATGGATGCTTATTCCTGCAAATTTTCACAACAAGAAGAAAACATCAGAGATGCAACCTATATCCTCAAGATCTAAATTACAATATAATTACATGTCGAAGCCCCAGAGATATAGAAAAAAAGGGTTCAATCTAAAGAACTTAAAGCAAGGTGGCCACCACACTCCCCTCACACATCTCAATCACATGTAAGCTGATGGGGGCATCTCCCTTTTAGTGCAGCCACACAAAGGCTGAGCAATGAGAGGGCACACCCAACCTTTACACATGGGAGAGCCATCACTAATCCATACAAAAACCCACACTGCACATCCACATCTGTCTCTATATTTTTCTCCCTGATGATATATAATATAGATATGAAAAAGCCATATCACCAACCGCACACATCACCACCCCCACATGCATTATCCGTATCCATGTATAATCACATGACCTTTGTCCAACTGTCCTTTTTTTGGTACAGGTAATTAGTAGATTAAAATATATGCATATAACAACCAGTAAACAGGCCTGTAGAAACAAAGATGTAAAAAGGGTCAGAATCCAAATTGCACCTCATTATGAAATCTCCACTGCTACATATTACTCGCATCACATCAAACAGATCATGTGCCCCCCTCTATCTTGGAATTTCAACATGGAATGAATGACCCACTATCCGATTCTACTTGAAGAACAGTGCTGCTCGATAATCACTGCACAAACAAAGCAAATCACAAAGAAAGCAACAGATCATAATTACTAACTTTGTAGCTAATTCTTGGGTTCTTTTTCAGGGTGAAGACAGATAACGAGAGAGATGAGGGGTTAGAGAGAGAGAGAGACAGAGAGGTGTACTCTACTCCTGACAGTGCAAATGATGCAACCATCGAATTGTTAAGAAGCACAGATTATTGGCTGAACATGGCCAGTGCACGACAAGCGAAAAAGCTCGTCCCTTTGGGCAGGCAGACACTGCACATTCCAGTCTTTTTCACTGCCAATCTTCTCCTCTCTCTCTCTCTCTCTACAGGAGAGGGACCCTGGTGAGAGAAAGGAAGAGAGAGCATAAGTAACATGAAGATATATGGACAACGAGCCTGTGATGCATGTTCTGATATGAGGGTGGAGCTTGCTAAAACTCGCAATAAGCACAACCACCTACACCACCTCCCGCAACAGCTCGATAGAGGAGTACAGTATGTGTGTTTTTTTCCTCAGGAAAGAACACATAAATAAGAATATGGGCAAAACACACCAAGTTGGTCTTGCCACTATTCCAATACCTTTCTTATGAGGTGGGAAACAGTGTGTTCTTATTCTTTTTTGTTAAAATAGAGACATCTCACCAATCTGCATGTGATCACGAGAGATCAATTTGCTACATGAACAAGAACCCAACGAATTATGCATGATGATGGAATGCCCATCTGGCCACTTTTGTCCAGTTGCAATGTTCTGCAAGGTGGATGACATTTGCATGGTTAAATTAAATTTCCTTTTGATTTACCATGAATCACTTTAGTTCCATCATGGAATAATAGGTTTCATGCTACGGTCCTCCCTATCCCATTCAGAGAATGCACGTGGCAACAGGAGCAATGCTGGGAGGAGGAGATCCAGATCGAATTATATGCAACAGCTCAGTTGTTTCTGTGATGCATCAGCAATATAAACCAGGGTAAGAAAGTGTTAAAAAATCACCATATAACTTTATAATATGACTGGAATTTGTTGTTTTAAATGAACTTAACCTGAAATGTCAGAGTATAGTTTTGTGACCTCTTCATCATTGTTGTCGAGTGAAATCCATCGTCTAAAGATGCAGATCTCGTTGTATGAGGGTATTTATGAACCCCTAGGGTTAGGGCTCACTACCATTTCTTCTGTAACTTCATGTTATCACCATAGAGGGGAGATGCCGTCAGATTTAAAGGTGAACCTCGTACATATATGTATTTTAATTATCTTGTTTGCTTGTTTTTTCATTGTAGTGACAATTCCCACACGATGAAATACACAAAAAAGATATTTACAACAATGGGATTAGAAGAAGTTCACAAGTTCATCCTACTGCACACAAGAATTAATCCATCACACATACAGAACATATTATACTCTAAACAAACATTTAACATGCTCAAATTATTCAATTAACTCAACCCTTCACGACCCTTAACATTATTTATCCATAAATATGGTTAGTACTCTTAGGTCAGACATGCCCAATGCATAAGCCAAGAAGTAGTCAGTCAAGCTAAAATTTTTAAGAAGGCACTTCTGTTTCCCTTAATCCACTTTCCTCTACCAAATGGTAGGATGGAATTAGATCTGTTAAGTACAGTTTGTTTTAAGTATATTGGAGGGTTGAACTAGATGAATGGGTATTTGGATCCCGTGATAAGGTCCAATCGTGATGTTTAGTCCCACATTGCTCACCGTTGGGGATGTGGTGTGTTAGTGGGATTATGTCTAAAAAAAGAGTTCATTTAGCGAAGCGAGTACTTTAACAAAAGATACATGCAAATGTTCACAGATGTATCACAGATGTATCAGTTTGTAAGTAATAAGATTAGCACAGACATACATGCCAAACAAAATTATTTGTCATTAATAATACAAATCCTATGAATTTATGTGTTCATAAAAATTGCTTAGCACTTAAATTCTAGCATCATGAGTCTCTATCCAACATAACTCTGAACAAGCTTGTCTAACCATTTTTTTAATGCAAGGACTATCCCCATCGGGCCCATCATGCCAGTGCGAATTATCATCATAGCTGCCAATATTATATATATAAAAATATACGCACATATTTCTTACCTTTAACATGAAATTAACTGCTGCTGTCTATGGGGGCAAAAATAACATTTTTGCATATATGCATACTATAGTTGAAACTGGCATCTATAAATAAAATCTCTCTCACGCTCTGTCTTTAATATATTTAAATATATATTATATGTGTACAGTATATGTATGTATATATACAGTGTGAAATTTTCATGAAATTAACTACTACTGACATAAGGGTAAGAATCAAATTGGCAAAGGCTTGAGATACTTTACAAATTTGGTAGAATAAAGCCGTGGTGTCCCCACTATGGTGCTTCCTGCAAGCATTCCTCTTTAGGATATAGGCAGAATGGGAAGCTGAAAATGAACATAATTACTTGCCACAGCCATCACTTCACAGCAATGAAATCAATGCAGCGGAAGAGATGGCAGGAAGCAATTCATCACATGAGAGACATCACCACCGTGGCCAGTAATATATACAAATAAATAAGCAAAGGTAAAAGAAAGAGAGAGAAAATGGTGCAATAGAAGCGGATACATTCCCAACCAATTCAAGACCAGAACATGAAGAATCTCAGGCATTAAACTTGACACCTCCAATTCTGTGTGGCAGCTGAGACTAGTATATGCAGTGAACCTGAAATATATGGACAAAATATATTCATTAACAATCTGAAAAGACAAAATGTTGGTTGGAGAACAATTATCAGAAGATGCTGCGCCAATTAATCCGTGATTAAGCAAAACAGTACAACATTGATGCACCATGTCCCCTCCATAACGTAAATAACTATATCCGTTTGATGGCAAGAAATAAAAATTTATATGATTCAGTGGCAAACGACTGATGGAGAGACACTACTACTGAGACACCACTTGACCACAGGTTCGAATTTCACCCTCGAGAAATCGTTAGCGATAGACTGCTGAGGTGTTCTTCAGCGGACTTCACTTGGAATCTTTCAGGTGGGTGGAATTCTACTAAAAAAATTTCAAGCGCAGCTGAAATTAGAAGATTTTAGAAAAACGAAATCCATCTACCCACATTTTAAAATCTTAAATTTCTTTGAATTCTTATAGATCCAATAAATATAAATACCAAACAGGTGAAGCTCATTCTAATTGAGGGTGAAAAGGACTTACCTTTTCTTGTTCTTTGATTTAGTAGAAAGAACCACAGGACGCAGCAATGTTTTCCCACGACTTTCTTGAACTTTGCGACCCGGATTCGTTACATCGAGCATCGGGGAATCCATTCGAGCACACAGTTCAAGAAAGCCGTGGAAAAGCATGGCTGCCATATCCGTTTGAGAAACTACTTCAGCTGCACTGCCCTAATGCCGCACGTCCTCAAGAAAGATCGAGACAAGAACGATGGGAGGAAATGAGAAATTGTTCATCTCAGCAAGAGATATAACGGATCTGACCCATAATTCAGATGAAAAGGTGGGTACCCATGTCGAGAATTTAACCAGGAAAACGCTCAAGAACAGCCCACTTATCCCTGTTGCAGGCTCCCTGCGGTGTGAATTTCGAGGAAACAAGAGGAACCCAATCGTCCGAAACCGGAAAGCTTCGGATGGAAGAACAGAAGAAGGGAACGTCGGAAGAGATCAAGATCGAGATCGAGCGAGAGAGAGGAGTGCCCTTAAGCTTTGGCCTCGACCTTCTTATCGAGGAACCCAAAGCCGATACCCATGCACGTGCAGTTAGCGAGTCCGCACGAGACACGTGTCCCACCTCGCCCCCACAAACCCATTGTGGCGCGAACGTGGCCCCGAGCTGGGTGGAAGCGCTGGTTCGGGCCTCCTGTGGACCGTCCATTTCTAATCGGACAGTGGAAAACGAGCGCCACCATCACCGCGGACCCCCGTGGAGCCCGCGGTTGCCTTGGGGACCACGCAGGTTCAGTGGGAGGTAAGGTGACCGGCGCTGCCTACGGGTGTCAGGTTGGCCTGGATCCAAGCCGTGACAGAAGCCGGGCGACCCGGATCCGACATGGAGGGTCCGATGTTGTCACATTGGAAGCTGGTGTAGCCTGCAGGGCTAGGGTTGTGTTAGGGGGCCCTACCAAGGCAAAGGGAGAAGGCAAAACAAAGCCTCACACACCATTCATCCTAAGTTTTGGCAATGAATATTCCCTCTTTTTTTGCGCTAGCATAAACACATGTCGGGAATCGAGAATCGGGATGGAGATGTGACGCATGAGGATAGAAGAATAAGTGTATTCTGCAGGCTAATCGACAGAGAGCAATGTCTAGTGGTAATATGTTTGGTGACAAGAGGTGTATGATTTTTGATGCCACAAACGATGAGGAATGATAGAGGTTTTGATCATGATGGTTGTTGAATATTTTCTCGACGACTTTTGTGTTTGGATTTGATGCGACCAACGATGAGGAATGATCGAGGTTTGGATCATAGATTCATAATAGTTGTTGAATAATATCGATGACTTCTGTGTTTGGATGCAACTAGGCCTAAGACAATTATTAGAAATGCTTAAGCGTGTCATGTACTCATCTTTGTTGTTATTAACAATCTCCCACCTCATCATAGTCGTTTTTAATAAATATGAAGACAATTCTCCTTTTTTTCATAATAGTACGAGTATAGGTTCAAAATAATATTTAGAAAGAAAGCTCTATAATATATCACAATTGGTTCTAGCTAGATTCAAGACATTCATATGGCATAACTAATATTGAATTGACAATCAATAAGCAACTCTTGCTTTTTCTATAAGTAACTGATATAAGAATATATTCAAAATATCACATGACATGAATTGAGTTGTTAAGAGAGAGAAAGTATATCGCCAAACATTTTGGAGGGAAACGTTCAAGTTTATCTTGGGATGTAGATATGTCCGATTTAAGTTTTAATAGACATCACCAACCATCTTTAGTTTTGTTTGTATGGGCCACTCATGATTTCCATGATATTAGGATTCGGGTTTGTTCAAATTAGATTTTGATAATTCTCTTGTATTAGATTGTAGCTACCAATAGTGAGAGATCGATTAGGGGTGCCTAACGTCTGGTCTTGGAGGAGCCTGCGGTGTCCAACAAGTCAGATCTGACAATCGTTGTATCGATCCTCTCTCAGCTCTCGGCACACGATCAATCAACTCAATTCAACAATCAACCCACAATAATATGTATATGGAAATGAAAACTAAGTGTGAGTTAAAACTTATTATAACTTCATAATAAATGTGTATAAGACAAGTAAGGTGGAGTGTCGAACCACTGAGAGTAAGGAAGCATAGGTATAATTATTACTAATGATAGTTAATAATAATTATTAATAATTGTTTTTATATTTTTTCTTTTTCTAGTTTTTATGGACTTTTATTTTTATTTATTTTTTATGGATTTTTAATTATTTTCTTTTTTATATTTTTAAACTTTAATTTCATATTTTTATTTTATTGTTAATGTTGTAATTTTCTATTTATTTTTATTTTTTAAATATATATATGTAATAATAGTATGTATTATATAAGTAATATAAGGTATATATAGAGTATATGAAGTTTCATATTTTAAATATATAAATAAATTCAAAAATCAAAAAATCTTTTTTTGTGTTTTTAACATTTTATTTATTTTTGGTATTTTTATATAATTTTTTCTAGTTTCTAAGTATTAAAATGTACAAAACATTGAATATTATAAATAAGCCAATTTGTTTTCAATTTTAAAAAGTAGATAACAGACTTATAAATTCCCAAAAAATATTTAAATAAATACTATATATAATAAATAAATATATAAAATACAAAATATTTTTTTAATGTATTTTTTCTGATTTTAATAGTGTTTTAGGGTTTTGTATTTTTTAAGGTTTTCTTTTTAGTGATTTTCGATCTAAAAGTAGAATATATTAATAGGGGTTGATGGGGCTGCCCCCTGGGGGCAGCCAACATGGCTGCCCCGTACCATTTTTGGGCAATTTTTTTTTATTTTTTTTGTAAAAAATATCGTCATGTATATTCATCCCTATATCCCTCCTATATGCCATTCGAATTTTGTCAGAAATAGAGACTCCTACGGCCTCCATTCAGACATGGTCGATTTAAAAAATCCTACGACCGTTAAAAAAATTACATCTAGATGGAGGCCGTAGGAGTCTTTGTTTTTGACAAAATTCGAATGACATATAGGAGGGATATAGGGATGAATACACATGGTGATATTTTTCCAAAAAAATAAAAAATTTTTGCGAAAAATGGGGTGGGGGCAGCCCCATTTTTCCCATATTAATATATGTTCTGCAATTTGGAATTTTCAAAGGTGTTTTGATATTTTTTAGGATTTTAATAATTAGATGGGAATAAAAATCTTGTTTTTTATTTTTAGTTAACATAAAATTATCGTAAAATGTCATGCAAAAAATATAGGCGGTAGAATATGTAGCAAACACTTTAGATAATTTTCTTACAATTTTTAAAATAAAAATGATATTTTTAATCATTAACATACACAAAATAAAATTCTAGAACTGGCAGGGACCTATTTGCAATTTTATAAAAGTTTAAGTGAATTCAATAACTCGAAAATCAAAGTCCATAGGTACAAGAGAGATTTAACCAATTAAATTCACAATTAATATGCGCTCGACGGGGGTATAAGTGCAATTACAATAAAATTCAGGACCTTGCATGCAATATTTCCATAAATTCATCACTAATTATACAAAATTTAGAACTAAAAATAAATATCCAAAGTCGCAGGTGCTTGGATGCAAAATAATCAAACCCTCATGCGTACGAGCACATGAGGAGACCAAGAAATATTTACCCCTTTAATGTGTAGATGAACGTTGCTCCTTGTGCCACGTTGCTTCACTTGAGATGATCAAGCAACTCACAGAGGGTGACGAGTCAATTGATTTCAATGCCCCATATTAAATATGGGTTAAGGCTACGATCTAATAGTGTTGAATAGAAGTAGAAGAACATTGAAGAATGTGTTCTTCCATGAACGTCGATCGACTGATATGCACAGCTACAGTGATCTCCGTACCTTCTGAATAGTTTGAAAGATTCCCTTCTGAATAGTTTGAAAGATTCACGGGGCCTTACCCAAGCTGTAGGGACTTCAATGGGTCCAGGTCTCGCTATGAGAAGACCTAGAAGTCTTTTATCTCAAGCACCCGGGAGAACCTCGTTTTCAATTGATTTTATGTCCCAAGAGGTTCCCAGGTCCTATTTCCTGCATCAAAAGATTCTACGGCTCAAGGAGGACTCCCTCGACCCAACTTAAAGCTGATACACACACACACACACACACAAAATGAACGGTGCGGTGAAGCTCCGTTGATGGGCGGAGAAGGAGATTTGATCTCCCAGATCTATGCAAGATCTTTGATGATGGTTTTTATGGAGAAATGAAGGGGGTAAGTGATGGAGGTGGTTTGATGTCAAAAATGGGTCGAAGTTACAAGAATATGGTGGTTGGAGCTCTAAGCTCCAGTGAACTGAAAGCTATCTAAATCTATGCTAACACAAGAACAAAGCATGAAATCAATGACATAAATGAAAAGATGGAATTAAAAACTACCTAGAGCAAGAAAAATGACAGCTCGACAGGAGATTGCCTAAAGCAGAAGACCTCGCCAAAGCTGGAGAGCTTTGGCGGTAGTGGGCCTATTCCTCTTCTCCTTATCCTTGTCAACATGCTTGGGAGTTCGCTGTAATTGTAGCATCAACACAAGGGGTCCCTTTGGTGTTACAGTGGAGAAAGAAAGATCAAAATAAAAAATGGGGGTGGATGAGTTTATTTATACACATTTTTTGGCGAGTTTCGAGGGTGGATTGCGTGAGATGGAAACGAGGTTGGTGGAGGCTATGGATAACACGTAGACGAGGGTTGAGGGAGGTCCAGGAGGGTGGGTTGCTCGAGGAGGAAGGAAGTATGGAGGAAGGGGAAGAAAATGGAGAAGAGGGTGAAACAGGCAAGACCCACGGAGGAGGTCGTGTGTGCTCACAAGGAAAGCTACATAGTCACTGAGGTGTCCTAGCTCAAGATCTGACTAAATTCTACAATTAATCTGCAATATAAGAATCAATCAATGAAATCAAGTGTGTGTGGATCAAATTTTATTATAACCCTACAATATATGTATATAGTGATAAGCAGAGTAGGGTGTCGAATACAGGGAACGAGGGATGTAGCAGGTATATTATTTATAAATAAATAATATAAGTGTGTAAATATGTATATATATATATATGCATGACAATATTTACTCAATATTTTGTGGGATTTTAATTAATTAATTAATTATTTTTTTAATTAACATTTTAATTTCATTTTCTAATGTTTTATTTCATTTCCTTTTTACTAAAATATATATGTGTTTGTGTATGAGTACATATATATATGTATATGTATATGTATATGTATGTATGTATGTATGTATATAAGTACATAAGGTAATATATAATGGGAAAAATGGGGCTGCCCCTAGGGGTAGCCAACATGGCTGCCCCCACCCCATTTTTTGTCAAATTGTTTTATTTTTTTGGAAAAATAAAACCATGTATATTCATCCCTATATCCCTCCTACATATCATTTGAATTTCATCAGAAACAGAGACTCCTATGGCCTCCATCTATATGTCATTTTTAACGGTCGTAGGATTTTTTAAATCGACAATGTTTGGATGGAGGTCGTAGGAGTCTCTGTTTCTGACGAAATTCGAATGACATATAGGAGGGATACATAGATGAATATACATGTCAATATTTTTCAAAAAAATAAAAAATTTTGCCAAAAAATGGGGAGGGGCAGCCATGTTGGCTACCCTCAGGGGGCAGTCCCATCAACCCCATATATAATAGTATATAAATATAATAAATATGTAAAAATCAGAAAATATCCAAAAGAATATTCCTTTTTGTTTTTTAAAGGATTTAAAATGTTCGTAAGGTATTGATAATAACTAATAAATATAAAACTATATATAATAAGATATAGATACATATAGGGTATATAGGATACTATAATTATAAATATAGATAAATATAATCAAAATTTTCAAATGAATACTTTTGTGTTTTCTAAATATTCTTCTATTTTTGCAGATTTTTGGGAATTTTTACTAATTTTTATATTTTTTAAAAAAGTCTAAAACAAGGACTTTTTAATTAGGTCGAATTGATTTAAGAGTCAAAAATAGCACAAGGGTTCAAAATTTCTCAAAACTAGTTTTAATATATAATAATATGTATAAAAAAATACAAGATAAAAATTATTTTTTTGGATTTTTAGAAAATATTTTATAATTTTTAAGGTTAGAAAGGGTTTGTTAATTTTTAGAGTTTCTTTTGATATTTTTGTTAATTTTTTATCGGGAGTGATAAAATAGGATAATAAATAGTAGGTGATTTTTGGAATTTTAAGAAAAGATTTTATATTTTTTGTATTTTCTAAGTCAAACAGGGAATAAAATAGATCTTCTTGATTTTTAATAAATTGTAAATGCATGCAAAATATTAGATGAGATACATAACATGAACAAGAAACCAATCAAGCATCTACAACAATTTTTACAATTTTTTAGAGCACATGAGCTATTTTTAGAAAAGCAAAAATGGAAAAAAAATCGAGCTGGCTAGGGCATATTTCTAGATAAAATAATTTCCAAGGAGACAGGTGCAAAATATCCAAATTTTTTGAACTGCAACTTGATTTTTTATAGGATAAATAGTAAATACAAAACATGGAGCTGGTTACATGCAAAATGCCTCCTCACATGCGGGTCCACATGCAAATTGTCCCCAAAAATTTCAACTTAATTAAATATCTATATAACATTTTACAAAATACAAAAAGGACGGAGGGTAAATGTTCAACTTTTACCACTTAAAATGTTCTGATCCAACCATTGTACGCATGCCACATGGATGATCGGATGGCTCTAGAAGAGTACACCTTCGAAATGAATGAACGTCCCATATTAGATCTTGGTCATGTTCTTGATCTGACAGACAAGAGGGGCTCTAAAAACTCCGGACGAGATGAACTCTAGTGTGCTTTGATGTGACGATTCTCCTTACTCTAGCAACGAATGTCTCCTCTAATAGATCTAGCAACTTTCTGGAGCTCCTCCGCTTGTGATGATGGTCTCAGATGAGGTCAAGGACATTTTGGGAGCTCTGACAGCTCCAAACGACCTAGAGGTGCTCTAGGTGCTCTTTTGCACTCCAGATGGCATTCGAAGACTCGTGACCTGCACCAAAAACTTCCCTAGTTCGAGGACTATCTCCTCAACCAAAGGGTGAAGCTGTAAGTAGCAGGGGATGAGGTGGTGATGCAGCTTCGACAAAGGGCGATGGATTGGATCTCGGATCCCAGATCCATGATGAATCAGGGTTGGAAGATGGAGGGATCGACGAAGAACGTGACGGGGAATGGAATGAGGTGGAAATCAGGGTGGATTAACGAGTAGATCACGATGATTTGTCCTAGAGCTCATGCTCGAGGTAATTTGGGGATTTTAAAATTAGGCCTACTCAAGTAATTAAAGCAGAAATTAAAGGCAGGGAATGAAAATAGGGCTGAAGAATTACCTAAAAATAGAAGATAGGGCCTCGATTTGGTCCAAAGACCAAAGAGGAAAAATCAGCCGGAGACCTCCTCTGACGATGGGTGGATCACCACCTCTAATGCTCATCCTCATTGCAGCTCCTCTAAACTTCAAGACATCACCAAGAAAAAGCAAATGTAATGGAACTTAGGAGCTAAAGACACCAGGAGATTTATCAAACTTGAAAGCAGAGCTGGGGAGCTCTATTTAATGACTGAAGAAGGAGGGGTCTTCGATCATGGTTATTGATTTGTTCAAGAAAGATCATATCAATCTAAGGCATGGGCGATTTTTAGGGACATCATATCGACACTTTTTGTTTAGATCAGAGGGCTAAGGAATGAGTGGATTACGTGGGGAAAAGGGATGAAAACCGGGGGTCTAACACTCCGATGTTCCAAGAAGAGAGTGAAGGATATGAGAAAATCCTTAAGCGCATCACGGAAGCGTGAGGATCGCATCGAATGCGATGGGGAGCGACTAGTCGTAATAGTTGCTTGTGATAGCAGAATTTAAAAATTATTATATGAAACCACATGATCTAAGAACACTTCTAGGATCATTTCATCTAAGCCACAAAGAAGTATCAGGTTTAGCTATTGAAGTGTGGTTGCGATCGAGTCTCTAAACCAAGAGACCTTCTGTCTCAAGTTCGATCCGTCGGAGGAGACACTTGCAATCATGAAGATGAGTCACATGCTTCTCGCAATCCAAGTCGTTGATCCAAGCAATGATCTCCTGATCTCATCACACAAGATCTAACATCTTCTTCACTAGCAAGACACACCAAAGAAGATAGAGATCCAAGAGTTGCCGAAGTGGCAACACAACTGTGATGCAACGATGACGATGACTTTTCTCTAGGGATGGAGTGGACAACCACTCAAGGAGAGAGAGAGGGGGGTTGGTGTGAGAAGGAGAGAGAGAAGTTATGTTGTAGTAACTTGAAGAGCATGGGTTGCCTCTTCTTATATAGGGTTTTGGGATTCCATGGATCTCAATCCATGGACAAGACAAAATCAATAGATGAGATTAATTTGTATTACTTTCAATGGCCATAATTTTATTGTAAAAATACAACGATAATTAATTTAATTTAGATTAATATGTATTGATAAATCAATATAAATTATTTCAAATTAAATCAATTAATCATGGACATTGTGAGGAGGAGATTACCCCCATCTCTAAAGGGGGGGGACAACCACCTAATCCCCATAGGACTTGGTGGTCGTCCACCTCTTTGAATTGGGAGGGGTAATCTCCTTCCAATTCATGAGATTACATTATCTCATGAAATCTCCAAGATTATCTCACAAATATAATTCATAATTATTTTGTGAATATTGTAATCATGCCATTGGAAATATGTGAATCATATTCACAACCCAAAATAAAATGTAAATTATATTTTCATTCAATTATCTAATGTGAATCCAATTCGCATAAACAATTAATCAAAAAATATAAATCACAATAGTCTCTCTAATATATTATAAATCACATTTATAACATATATAAATAATTGGATAATGCTATCCATATTATTCATATCCATAATAATTAAATTATATTTAATTATATTGGATTATCATTCTCAAGCATTCAAATAATATGAATCAAATTCATATTATGCATGATAATTAAATCATACTTAATTATCCATTTTTCAGTGCTTAGATATAATTCAACAATGAAATTATTATTGAACTCTTTCTAGAATAATGTGCTTTCTCTATAGATACTTGGAGATAAAGATATGGTGATTATATTGTTCCACTTATAGTGACTTGGATATAGAGATCACATCTTAAATCCAGATCTTGTGGACCTCTCATAGATGCTTGATTAAATCAAGACCGCAAATCCAATCTTCTCATTGCATCTGAATCACATACAGATCAATGTCTAACATTTGGACCAAGATCAAATCACTTCTCTACTGACCGAAGTTACTAAAATCCAGACTCGTTTCATCACTCTCTAGGAATGGAAGCATCATGGTTATACAATCGTTTATGATCACATCACCCTTAGGTATTCCTAATACATGGATCCTGCATATTGAAAGACCTAGAATATAAATGAGGTATTAGATTGATTTTATACTATCTACTTCAGGGTTTTATCGTTAAGTTTTTCAATTGATCATATCATACCTAAGTGTTGATCATATTCTTTCCAAATGCATATATCAAACCTATAAATTCAGTCAAGCTTCCAAAGCAAGACGACAATGCATGAAATTTGATCCTTCCCAATATCTCATGAGTGAACTCATGTCTTCCGGTTCAGTAATGAACTTGTATGATCCCTTTGAGAGATTGTAATACTCATATGCCCTTCTATGCACACCATCACGCAGGTGTATAGACCTTGATTAGGCCATCAACCTATTGGTCTGCCAAATGTACATACTCAAACATATAGTAACACATATGTCTACGATCAGAGGATGCGTGCCTAAATTGTGACAGCATACAACATTGGTCTTTTATTATCTCGATCTCATATAGTCAACTCTTTGACCTAACTAATCTGACACCTCCGAATCTCTATTACTATGCAGAGGACATGCATCAAGAGATTGGTTAGATATCAACCTTTAGAGAAAGGATTTACATCTCCTTCTCAGGATGGAGATCCTCTCTTAATAATCATTTGGCGGTGTTTGATGAGTCCTCGATCAAAGTCTTTAGATATTCATCCAAGTACAAGCCTTTATGATTCAACAATTGAATCAACAACTCTGTTATCATTAAGATGGTCGTGATACATAAACCTAATTGTATTAAGGGACCTATTATGTAAATTAATTATTCTTCATTTTAGATCATTGAATGATATTTGCAATAACATTTATTGCATAATGGATCGTCATGGGCTCGCATGTTCAACAATCTCCCACTAGCCCAAAGAGCCATTAGTGGGCTAATATTTAAACCCACACTCATATGACAATCATATGCTATTTAGAAAAATAGCTAAGTAAGTTGATCAGTCACTCTGTTCCTAAGAGACTAAGCCATGTTCTTTTGCGACACTTGCATATCTCCTAGTAACAGTGCTTGCATCCTATGTGAATGTTGCATATTATGCAACCGATACTCAATTTTGTCAGTTGTATTGTCCTTGACACTACAAATCAATAATTATTATAACAAGTATTTCCATTATCCTTATCAGAATGCCCTTATTCATGGATATCTCTATCTCCTGAGGTATCTGCAGTTAAGGCCTTTTAGATCACTATCCATAAAGTCTTAAGTTCTTGAAGATAAGACTTTTATATCACTATCTTAAAAAGTCTTATCATCTTTGAAGAGATTGTTATTACTGCAATCAAGTGTTTTATCTCCATAATAGGATTAGTAACAATTTACTACTCCCACTGCATGGCAGACATCTAATTTTTGTACGCATCTAGCATACACTGAACTTCTCATAACTAATGTACAAGGGCAAGTAGTTTTAGCATTCACTTCCTCAACTCTTTGAGGTGCTATCCCTTCATATAGGTCAGTACCTTATCTTAAGGGATGGGAGCTTTCTTGGAATTTTCTAGAAAATGGAACATGTCCAAGGTGTACCATTAATGTGATGGTCCCAATACCCTCTTCTCTTTGCTTCTGAACAACTTCAGAACTAAGATTTAAGAGGTATCCTTATGATCATATCTCAAGTATGGAATAGCTAGATTATAAAACACTTATTATCATCCTTATATCATTCAAATGATTAGGATATCATCTACATTTAGCACGTTGAACACAATGGCACTCCCACTAAGCTTAACACGGCTCGTCAATATTCTAGTTGGAATCATAATCTTTATAATTTCATCAAATCTGATGTTCTAACTACAATAAGCTTATTTGAGTCCATAGATGGAGTTCTTCATATTGTACATCTTGCTTTTCTCAACCATGAAGCCTTGGGGCTACTTCATTTGAATATCCTTTGAGAGGTATTCATAGAGAAATGTGATCTTGACTTCCATCTTGAAGATTTCATAGTCAAGTTGTGTAACTATAGTTAGCAATAATCTGATGAGTTTAAACATGATCACTAGAACGCAAGTCTCATCGCAAGCGATGTCTTCTTTCTGTGTGTATCTTGAGGATATGAGCTGTGCTTTGAAGATCTGTAGCTTCTCATAAGGTTCCCTCTTTCTCTTGAAGATCCATTTACACTTTAACGGGTCTTACTCATATAGGTGGATCCTCGAGGGTTCATATACAGCACTTGTATATGAAGTCTACTTTAGACTTTATTGCTAACATTCATTTCTCCATGACATGTTTTTCAAAAGCTTCATCATCTCTGACACATGGAATCCATCTTCAAACTAATTTGAAGAGGTATTAGCGTTTCATCTTAATTGTCCTTCAGTTTCTGATTTTTGAAGCACCATTATCTTCTCAAGATTAAATGAGTTCCTTCACTTCAATCTCATCTTGATTCTCAAGAGAGTTATCCTCTAATTATCACATTCTTAGATATGAAATCTTTTAAAAATCTCAAGGTCATAAAAGTAGGTATCCAATACCATCCTTTATTTTCCTAATGAAGCAACACTCTCTGGTGCTAGATTCCAGCTTACTTGCATCCATGACAATGTTATGGACAAAGCAAACTCTAGATCCTCAAGTGTCCAACACTAGTCTAGGTTCCTAACCATACCTTATGAGGGTTTTCGGGTTTAGATATGCATGGAATCTTTTTAAGGATATATATTGTAGTCTCTACTACATGTATACTTGAAAACTAAAAGATAGTTATGCTAATATTCATCATTGATCAAATCATGTCGCACATGATCAATTGTGTCTCCCTACAACTCTATTGAGTTTAGGTGCACCAAGAGGAGTGAGATAGGAATGATATTTCTATCTCCGCAAGGTATTCGTTGAATTCATCTAATAGGTACTTGCTACCTAGTTTAGATCTTCATCTTCCTTCAAACTTTGGTTCTAAATCAAAATTGTGAAATCTTTGAACATTTATAAGGTGAAGAGAAGAAATCTCATATCACAAATAATCATCGAATGATATCACATATCATCAACGTTTATAATGATATAGATGATCCACGTACATAAATATGTATGAGATCATGAATACCTTGACATCTTACACTGTCCAAGACTCGATGCCAGATCATTATCAAATAATCTTCATCCTCCCATTGATCTTTAAAGGTTTAATTTTCAGTACTAGAAATATTAATGAACCATTCATTAATTTTCTAATTGAGTAGAGTCCACTAGATGTTAGATTAATCTGAAATATATCCATTGTAACTCTTTATGATAGGCCTATTCTAGAATTCATATTTATTTCCAATATTTAGAAATAAATAATGAGTGTATTCTAATATAAAGGTCATAGAGACATTCTCTAAGACCAAGGGCTCTCCCATTAAAAATATAAAGTCTATCTATCCAAAGATATTGTTGGAACAATTGCATCAATATCTATGTAGATGAATACTAAATCTTAAGATCAAATTTTCTAGTCTTCTAAAAACATATGTAACCAATTGCAAGTGTTATTAGAATAATGGGATACAATTATTAGACTTTGATCTTATGTAATAAGTAAGTCAATTTCAATGATGTTATGTAGATTATTTCGATACACTATCAGAGTCAATCTCTAAGGATTCTAGATAGATTTGACAGTCATACTATCAACGCATCAGCTTATTGTAGTATTGGCATTCATCCAACTCTTTGAATGTCATATGGAAATTTCAAGAGTAGAGTCAACTCCTTAACTTACCTTCTTGCTTGGGTCAGATCCATGCTTCCATTGCGCTCCCTTCATCTATAAGCAACCGTTGCTTAAGACTAAGGATCTCTTATGTTGAACTCAAAAGAATTCATGTATACATGCTTCATTTAATTCATATAATACGAATATTATAAAGCTTCATGAATGACTTGAGTATAGGCAATATAATGATGACACTCATTGTATTGACATCCATCTAAACTCTGAAAGACTTCAGTTCAGGTAGGTACTCAAACATTTTGAGTACATCATCTCTTATCAAGCCACCATTCTACATAATACTGCATACGATGTCATTCATGATTAAATATTGAGAGCACATATGCATGCCAAAACATCTTCTTAGATTTTATAAGGATTAATTGACCATTACGATCATCATCAACATGATACTTCCAAAGCATACTTGATGAGAGATCAAGACTATAGAGACATAGAAACCCTAGGTTGTTGTCCTATCATCTATTTAATTGCTATTCCTCACTATTATGAAAAAACTTACACATTACAACCACATACATTATGTGTCCAACTGCAAGTACAATATCTTTATCATGGATCCAATCCATGGTATTTTACTGGTTGTTATTAAGTAAAGTATTGAGTAGGTTTAATGAGGATTATCTGAAATAAGAAAATTGTGTATATATATAACTTTGATTTAAGAATTTTCATGTCAAAATTATCTTACCTTGTCAACATTGATAGTTCATTCTCTTAATCACTTTCAATGTAAGAGATATACTTACCATTATATCTCAAGCAAGATCTGAGATCTCCTTCTTATCGTTGTTATAACCCAATAATATGAGAACTTGCAGCTCGGATAAAAAGCGGGAACACATTCCACCTTGTAAGTTCAACTTGCATTTCCAATTTGGTCTTTAACACATAGGTTCATCACCCCTATGATGATGTTGACATGTCGTTAATTGAGCCAACCGTTAATAGGATTAGGACTCACTATGTGCAATCCAATATGGCCCCAATAATATGTTGACTCCATATTTGGATCTCTATGCATACAGCCTTATTCTTTCGAGAAGTAAAGAGCCTGATTTAGATGTGCTTGTATGCAGGAGCTGTTATTTCGGATAGGCGTCTCGTACATATAATCCCTGGCGACAGAACTCTTCGCCTTGACGAGAGAGCATGAATGTCACTTATGTGATCCTCCATATTATGTTGAAATTCTAATTAATCATATTCTCATAATTAATTGTTCCAAGGAAAATTACAACTTTATTCATAATAGAGTGTTTCAATTTTAATTGGATCTAATTCATTTAATCATATTAAATCAATTATCAATCCAATCAATCGACCAATTTTTAATTTTTACTTGATGGTATAATCTCAAAATATGTATTATTCAAATTTTAATAATTAGAAAAATACATCATGATCGCTTCAAGCATTATCCTTTACTTACTCGTTGTCATGGCCAGTACCGATGGAAGTGGGACAGACTGCTCACGGAGCAACCTGCTACCCCAACGCTCCCCGACTAGACATCATATCCCTCCCAGATTAGGATTATGCCAATGGATCACTTTGTATTTGAGATGATAATCGGTCTTTCAATCGAAGTTATTCCATTTTTTATTAACATTATAAGGAGATTTGCTAAACAAATCCCTAATCATATTTAAGCATCAATGTTTGTTTTAAGGTTCATGTAACCAATTGTTATTTACATCATATCTAATCAAGTTTTGGTTATGCTCAATATCATTCAAGGAAATAATCGTCATCTTTAAATATTTCACAAATATTCATCAATAATTATCTTGGAAAATTAATCATTAATGTCTATTAATTTAAATCCAAATCAAGCAAAATAAGTTTCTATAATTTGATAATTTGATTTAAAACAGAATTCAAGTGATATTCATGCATTTCTAGGAGTTCTAAAACCACAATTAACTCTTAAATTACATCAAGATTCGTCATCCCGAAACAGTAGATACATGTTCATTAAAATGATCATAACTTGAGCAATCAGATTCCAAATCATGCAAACTCAAATTCCATGGTTTTCTTATTTAATGGGGATCATTATACAATGATAATAATGTGATGAAATACTTTTAAACAGGGCAAAAAATGTACTAAACATGATTGCGTGAATGAAATGCAATGAAACATCACACAACCAAAAAATAACTGTCATTTTATATTTATGGATCATATCCAAAACCTCCGATCCATGCTCTGATATCACTTGAAGGATATGTGAGAATCCTTAAGCGCATCATGGAAGCATGAGGATCTCATCGAATGCGATCGGGAGAGACTAGTTGTACTCGTTGCCCGTGGCATCATAATTTAAAAAAAATTATTTCAATGAAACCACATGATCCAAGAACACTTCTTGGATCATTTCATCTAAATATCAAACAAGTATTAGATTTACCTCTTGAAGTATAGTTGCGATCGAGTATCTAAACGAATATACCTCGTGTCTCATGTCCGATCCGTCGGAGGAGACGCTTGCGAGCGCATAGATGAGTCATGTGCTTCTCGCAATCCAAGTCATTGATCCAAGAAATGATCTCCTGATCCCCTCATATGAAATCGAACGTATTATTCACGAGTGATTTGCACCGACAACACAATGGCAATGCAACGACGACGGCCTTCTCTCTAGGTATGGAGGGGACAACCACTCAAGGAGAGATAGAGAGAGAGAGAGAGCAAGGGTTGGTGTGAGAATGAGAGAGAGAGAGAGAAGTTATGTTGTTGTAACTTGAAGACAAAGTGTTGCCTCTTCTTATATCGGATTTTGGGAGTCCATGGATCTCAATCCATAGACAACACAAAATCAATGGATGGGAATAATTTATGTTACTTTCAGTGTCCATGATTTTGGTGTAAAAATACAACAATAATTAATTTAATTTAGATTAGTATATATTAATAAGTCAATATAAATTAATTCAAATCAAATCAATTAATCATGGATATTGTAAGGAGGAGATTGCCCTCATCCTTAAAAAGGAGGGGACGACAACCTAATCCCCATAGGACTTGGTGGTTGTCCATCTCTTTGACTTGGGAGGGATAATATCCTTCCAATTCACGAGATCACATTATCTCATGAAATCTCCAAGATTATCTCAAAAAAATAATTTATAATTATCTTGTGAATATTGCAATCATGCCATTGAATATATGTGAATTACATTCCAAAATCAAAACAAAATGTAAATTATATTTTCAATTAATTATCCAATATGAATCCAGTTCACATAAAAAATTAATCAACAAATATAAATCACAATAATATCTCTCTAGTATATTATAAATCACATTTTATAATATATATGAATAAGTAGATAGTGCTATCCACTTTACTCATATAAATAATAATTAAATCACATTAAATTATATTGGATTATCATTCTCATGCATTCAAATAATATGGATCAAATTCATATTATTAATGATAATTAAACCACATTTAATTATGCATTTCTCAGTGCTTAGATATAATTCAACAATGGAATTATTCTTGAACTCTTTCAAGAATAATGTACGTTCTCCGCAGATACTTGGAGATAAGGACAAGGCGATAATATTATTCCACGTATATTGACTTGGATATTGAGATCACATCTCAAATCCAAATCTTGCAGACCTCTTATAGATGCTTGATTAAATCAAGACCACAAATCTAATCTTCTCATTGCATCTAAATCACTTTCAGATCAGCATCCAACATTTGAACCAAAAGCAGATCACTTCTCTACTGAGAGGAGTCACTAAAATCCAAACCTATTTCATCACTCCCTAGTATGGAATAATCATGGTTATACAATCGTTTATGATCACATCACCCTCGGGTATTCCTAATACCTATACATCCTGCATACTGGAAGACGCAGAACAAACTTGAAGTATTAGATCAATTTTACACTGTCAACTTTAGGGTTTTATCATTAAGGGTCTCATTTGATCATTGAGAGTCGGTATCGATCATATGCTTTCCAAAAGCATATATCATACCTAGGTGTTGATCATATACTTTTCAAAAGCATATATCAAACCTACAGTTAAGCTTCCAAAGAGAGATAATTGTGCACAAAATTTGATCCTTCCAATATCTCATGAGAGAGCTCATGTCTTTCGATTCAGTAATGAATCTAGATGATCCCTTTGAGAGATCGTAATACTCATATGCCTTTGTATACACAAGAACATGCCGGTGTATAGAACTTGATTAGATCTTCAATCTATTGGTCTACCAAATGTAAATACTCGAACATAGAGTAACACATATGTCTCCGGTCAGAGGATGGCCACATGTTGAGAGAGAAGTAGAGACGTCGTGTAGAGAGAACAGGAAGAGAGCATGTTGTTGTCTTCAACTTGTGTCCAATAAAAGGCTAGATTTACCCTTCTATTTATACTATTTTGGGAGTCCATGGATCTCAATTCATGGACAACACAAATCCAGTAGTTCACATTGATTTGTATTTCTTTCAATGACCTTTTTTATTGCTAAAAACACAACAATAATTAATTTAATTAAATTAATTATATTTAACAATAATCAACATAATTTAAGTTACATTAAAAATCTACCATGGAGAATAGGAGGCTAGCCTCCTTCCATAATGGGGTGGACGACCACATATCCTAATTGGACTTGGTGGTCGTCCCATCTTCTTAATAGGAAGGGGAGCCTCCTTTTCCTAATAAATGGTATCTCCTATTCCATGAATTTCTAGAAATATTTGCAACAACTTTTGTTGCAAATTATTTCACAAAAATAAATCCAATTTATTTTGTGAACATTGCAATCATTAGAATTTTGTGAATCACATTCACAACCCAAAATAAAATATAAATTACATTTTCAACAAAATATCCAATGTGAATGCAATTCACATCAAAATTTAAATTGTAAATGATATTAGCAAATAGCACTCTCTTATATATTACAAATCACATTTATAATATATATGATCCATATGTATAATGGTATCCACATCACTCATATCCATGATAATCAAATCATATTTAATTACCTTAGATCAACATTCTCATGCACCAAAACAATATGATCAAGTTCACATTGTTCATTTAATTATCTATTTCTCATGTACCCAAACAATATGAATCACATTCATATTATTCACAATAATTAAATCATATTTAATTATCTATTTTTCTCAATGCTCGGATATAATATCAACAATGAAATTATTATTAACTCTTTCAAGAATAATGTGCTTTCTCCGCAAATACTTGGAGATAAGGACAGGGCGATTGTACGTTCCACGTATAGTGACTTGGATTTTTGGATCATATCTAAAATCCAGATCTTACAGACCTCCCATAGATGTTTGATTAAATCAAAACTATAAATCTAATCTTTTTCATTACATCTGAATCACATTTAGATCGTTGTTCAACGTTTGGACCAAGATCAGATTATTTCTCTATTGAGAGGAATCACTAAAATCCAAACTTGCTTCATCACTCCCTGGAGTGGAGGAATCATGGTTATACAACCGTTTATGATCACATCACCCTCCGGTATTCCTAATACTCATACATCCTGCATACTAGATGACCTAGAATAAACCTGGAGTTTTAGATCAATTTATATTGCTTTTCAGGGTTTTATCATTAAATTTCTCATTTGATCATTGGGAGTTGGTATCAACTATACTATGAAAAAACATATATCAAACCTAGTGATGAATCTGTGATTCATCACTTCAAAAGTCAAAAATAGAGCCTTGTTCCCGAGAAAATAGAGGCATATTTCCCCTTATATTGCATAAATAGCATTCATGCATATATTCAAAACTCATGCAGTTTAGCAGCTCATTTGCATTTAAATAAGAAGCCAAAAATCCCCTGTAAAATACCCATGCACTAAAATAACCTCATCTCTATAATATGTACTCCTTAGTTAATAATATAGGAAAAAAAGGCCAAAAATCCCCTTTGTAAAATAGCCAATAAAGCCTGAGAACCCCTATACATTAGCCCTCATGCAAACTCCGAATTAGGTCTACTTACTCTTAGAATACTACACATTAAAAGACATTTAAAATGAGACTAATTTCGTTGAATTTGGAGCTTGTATGAGAAAGATGGGTTTTTGGGCCACTTTGTATACTATCTATGTATATCTATGTATCCTTGTATTTATGTATCATATTTGACCTCATCTCCGTCTTTGGTCAACATGAAACTTGTAGATCTCATCGAGATCTACAACTTTCATGTTTTGAGTTTTTCCAAATTCGGTCCCCTCTTCTCTCTACACGTGCATCTTATTCCAGCCACTCACAGCAGGCCACGTGGCGCCCTCTGGTTGCGCCACGCGGCCCGCTTCCCCTCGCCTCATCCGCCTGCGTCCTCAGCCGTTGGATATCTCTTCAGATCCAACGGCCCAGCCTTTTCCACGCACACCCCTTGCCTGGACCATCCGATCATCTCCTGCCTTGATCCACGCCGCACGTTCGCGCCCTCACCAGAGCCCGCCACGTGGCGCGCTCTCGGCCCATCATCAGCGCGCCTCGATCTCATCCTACTCGTCCCCTACGGTTCGATCGCCACCGTTGGATCACAAGATCCAACGGTGGAGACCTCGTCTCCTACCTCCAGGCGCCCCTCTCTCCCACGTCCCTTGCCTTGCGGGAGGGGCTCCCCCTTGCTATTTCCGGCTGCACGTCAGCCACCCTCTCCCATCGCTGACACTCCCACGATGAGCCCCACTCATCCCTCTCCCTCGCCAGCTTCCTCATGCTCCACTACCTCCACCATAGAAGCTCCACGTCGCCCTCGAAACTCGCCTCGTCGCCAACACTGCCACCAACTTCACCTTATAAATACGCCACCACCGGCATCATTCACCGCCATCCGCCACTCCAGAGAGCTTCCCTGATCTCCGACCTACCAGTTGGTGACAGCAATTAGTTGAATCGTTGAGCGAAGAAGAGGATTCGACTCCGGCGAGATCCACGGCCGCCACCGCCGTGCTGCAGCCTCCATCCGCGAGCTGCGTGAGCTCAGGCCACCTACCGACCTTCGAGCGACGACCTGGAGCTCAAAACTGAGCTCCATTTCCCAGGTAGATCCCTTCATTTCTCCTCCGATCGTCCTTTGTTTTTATCTTCGATTTCTCCGATTTTATTCGCCGCCACCGGTCACTCTCTCGCTTCCCTTTCATCTCGCTGAGCTTCGCGTCGAAGCACTCATCCTCACGACTCCATTCACGACGACCGACGACGCACTCCACCAACCATCGACCTCCAGCTCCGCCATTTGGCCGGAGCTTCATCTCCAGATATCCTCTGTCGCCCTTAGGCCTCGCCGACCACCTTCACCTCTTCACACAAGCACGCACGATGCTTCGGCTAGCCTCTGACCCTTGCAGGTACTGCCTTCGCCACTGATCGGAGCTTCATCGGAGACTACTTCGAGCTTCGTCGACAGCAACTCCCGACGGCCCTCTCTCACTTCTGAGGCCACCGGAGCCTTCACCGACCATCCGCGAATCTTCCGCGATCCCTCCGACTCGCCATCGACCTCCACTGACGACGGGAGGGAGGGGCGGAGCAGCAGCCCGATCACCGGAGACCCGCCTTCTCCTCCGCAGGAGGCGGAGGGCCGTCGAGGAAGAAGAGCAGCTGCCGTTCGATCGATCGATCGAACGGCTCTCACATCGCCACGTCGCTCGCCACCGGACTCGCCTTCGACCGTAGGATCATCACTGATCCCACGCCTGGGAGAACGCCACGCGTCTTCACCGCCACCCTTTGGATCGATCTTGATCTAAAGGCCTGCAGCCCACCACGTCGACGAAGACCGAGCCTCGGCCCCAAGCCTAGGCTCGGACAACCCGAGCCTACTCCGAGCCTCACTCCGGACCTCCAGAGCGCCCGAACCTCGCTCCGAGCCGCCGCAGCCCCCCGAACCTAGGCCGCCCACGTGAGGAGCACGTGCGGCCTGGGTAAATTGCACTGAGGCCCCTGGGGCTTTCCAAAATTGTAAAGAGGTCCTTGGGAAGCAGACCCCACGTGAGGAGCACGTGCCCTGTGGAGAATTTGCACAAGAGTCCCCCACATTATAGGTAATTGCATTTTAGTCCCTGTCTGCATATTTGTTTATTGTAATTTTAATTTCCTGTATTGCATTTACACCCCTGTGTTTGCACGCATCCCTAGATTGCATTTTACATCATTTTGAAATTCTAAAAATTGCATTTTGTTGGAAATTTTGTCCTCTGTCTATTGGTCCACGTCATCTTTTTGCAAGTTCATTTGAATTATTAATGAATTAATTGGTGAATTATTGACATATTTTGCCCAGTGACACCTTTTGATTTATAGTTAATTCTTTGTGCTTCCAAAATTCATCAAAAATTCACAGTAGCTTAAGGACATCATTTTTAACATACCATAAAAATTTCATAGCATTTGCACGCATATCGAGGCCTAAATAATTTGTTGAGTGATTTTCTTAGATTAATTTTAATTAATTCATTTCACAGTGAAATTAAGTTCTGTTAATTTTTCTAGGTTCCTTATCATTAGAGCCACCTAGGATAATTTTAGTTCTTGAAAAAATTATGGTTTGATATTTATTAAAAATTAAATACTGAAAATAACTCTGTCTGTTCATTTAATTCACAGTAAATTTATTTAGTGTCGAAAAATTCCAAAAAAATTAGTGTAGGTCATTTTCATCATCATAACTATCTGGCCAATTTTTATAATTTTTGGACTTCATTTGATACCATAATTAAATTGAACATCAAATTGGCCTGCATTGTCTACATAAGTTTGCATAAAAAAAATTAAAAAGACCAAAAAAAATTACTCCTTGAAAATCACACACTTGGATCCTTGCTTAAACCCACCTAAGGAGACAGATGCCTCCCTGAGATCGACCTTGGACTCCACCAAAAAAAGTTGCCACTTAAAATTAACTTCACATTAATCGATATGTGGTTTTTGATTATCCCCTCGTATCCGACTACAACAAATCACTTTATTTAATTTGGACATTAAATTGACCGAATTAACTAAGGGTGCGGGAGCGTTATCAAAATGGCGCCGTTGCCGGGGAGGCACGGCTTAGGTTAATTTTTAGCAAATTTTTGAGTGTTTGATTTTCCTTCCCTGGGTAGTCTGAACCCCGGTTTTCTTGTAATTATTTTCTCTCATTTATTTTTGCATTATTTTATTTTTGTGTAACTCTCTGACCTCCAATTATTTTTTGTGCGGGGACCACGAGGAGTCGGCGACGCTTCGAGGACTTAGCATTTAAAATTTTTGAGTGAAAGAGAGGCTTTGTAATTACATTTTATTTTATTTCTTTTTCTTTCGCATCATTTCCAGCGGTTCCCGTTTGGGATCTCGCGTGTGTAAAGATAGTGAAACCGTGTCCCCGTGTGCTGTGTGGTTGAATTGTAATTTAGCTTGCACTAGTGGCTCCCCGAGCCAATCTAGGAATTGCTTGTGCTCGTAATCAATAGGACCACACAATACACTTAAAAGACGCACCTAGACCGCAGTACTTAGTCAAAATTAAACTGTTCTTCACGCTAATAGAACTGCCTGTCTAGGAACGGCTTTTCATCGCTTGCATTTGCATGTAGAGTAAAGTTTTCAATTCTGTTTTGCATCCTGCATAAAGAAAGAGAAGGGATCACTGTAAGTACTCTCTACTCAGCATACGCATCATCGATTTCAACTTGCATCGGCTTTTCTCGATTTTCCCCTCCTATTTTCTTACTTAAATTAAACAGGAAATTGGGACTGTCCGATAGGCGTGCTTTGTGGTGGACTAATTAAAGTGATAACTTAACTTTAAAATCGGGACTGCTAACAGTATTGACCAGAAAAAAGAATAAAATTTGAAAATTGATTGCGGGAGATTAATCCCCGACCCTGTTTTCAGGCTGAGTGAGGGTACTTGAGTGTGTGTGAACACCTTAAGGCAGAGCCCAAATCCCCGCCTTCCATATCACGAGCCAACTGATCTTAGCAAATATCACGAGTGGGATACTTTTAAGCTCATTGATAAGTACCAAGTAGCCTCCGCCTTCGTGGGTAGATAGGGGCGAACCAGCGGTACTCTGCGACAAGGCCTAGCTTTGTCAGCCTCCGCCTGCTTGCAGGTAGATAGGGGCACGTCATTGAGTCCCCACTCTGGATAGGAGCGCAGAAAGGGAGGATCGGCGGTATCTTAGGCGACAGGATAAACAGGGAAGACGCATCCGGCTCTAAGCCAACTTCTCTCTAGGCTGCGTAATCCTTGCTATCTTGTTTGAAAAATCACACTTAAAAATTACAAGATAAATTGGACTCAACTTTGAGTCCTTCACTGTGTTGAGTGTGAACCCAGGGTCTTGGATTGTTCTTGTTGCTTGCTTCAGGTAGGAGTAAAATCCTATCTTCTTCCCTCTTCATCAAGATGAGTGATTGGGGAGATCTCGATGCACTATTAACTGATCTCTCTATGAGTCCCCCCAAGTAACTCGTCTTTCTCGGTCCGAGCGCACTTTGGACCACCCAGGACCCATGACCCTCTTGAATCCTGGTTCCCTCATGCTCAGGGTGGTTACTCTCAAACCAACCCTTTCATCTCCTCCGAGATTATCGAGGAAGATCATCGCCTCGGTAATCCTTTCCTTGAGTTATCCTCTGACATCGACCTTACTTTCCCCCCAGGACTGGAGGACGAGATGCCGCCAAAAGTTCCACCAGATGAGGAACAAATAAAACAGATTCTTGCTCGCCTCGCTGAAGCCGAACAGAAGAATGCAGATCTCACGGCGCGGATGGGACAGATCATAGTGGCAGAAGGAATCGACCGACCAATGGTTGATACCTATAACCCGACGGAGAACGAGATTCAGAACTGGTTGGCACCTGCAGTTCCCGCCCAGGCATTTGAGCTGAAGCCCCACTTCCTTAGTCTGCTTCCGAAGTTCAACGGAAACCTTAATGAAGAACCATACACTTTCCTCCGTGACTTCGAGTTGGTGTGCAACAATCTTAGCCATCCCAATGTTGGCCAAGATTATATTCGGCTGAAGGCCACCCCTTTTGCCTTAGGTGATAAGGCGGCTCATTGGTTGAAAAACTTAGGGGTGGTATGCAATACCTGGATGCAGTTCAAGGACCTATTCTTGAAAAAGTTCTACCCTCTCAGTAGGACAAACCAGATGAGAACAAAGATCGCCAGCTTCGCCCAAGGACCTAGTGAGCCTTTCCATGATGCTTGGGATAGGTTCAATGATTTAGTACAGAAATGCCCCTGCCACGGCATTTCAAAGGCGATCTTAGTCCAGACCTTGATCTGTGGTTTAACCCCAGAGATGCAGGGGTTAGTCAGTGCCGCCTGTGGAGGAAGCTATCTGAACAAAAACGAGCATGCTGTATGGAAGATCCTAAAGCAGATGGCGGAAACCGACAGGTCACAGGCCACAAGGGCCTATCAGTTGTCTCCCTCAATCTTATCCAATGAGACAACTAGAAGGACTGTTGCAGATCTGACTGAGGACCTCATCCCCAGCATGGGGATGATAGCCGACAAGCTTACCATGGTCGAGCAGATCCACAAGAGAGTCGCGGAGATGGAGTCTCTTTCGAGCCTTCCCAAGAAAGTGGAGGAACTATCTGAAAAGGTAGCTAAGATCAAGCTACCCACCCCTTCTGCACCACCTGTACCTGTACACCGAGTCCATCTTGTACAGGAACAGGCACCGGGGTCTCAGAGCAGCTAGGATCAGACTTATACCCAGTCGAACCATCATGCACCCCCACCAGTGGAAACGGAATACGAGGAGCCTCCGCCTGTATACGAGATTAACGGGCTTTGGTATAGCCGTGACCCGCTAGTCCGGCAAATCGAGATGGGGAAGGATCAGACACACCGCCCAACCCCAGTCTACCAAGAAACCAGGCCCGTCACAGTCCCGCGATACCAGTCCAGGCCAGAACAGGGGTACCAGCCGCAGCAGCGCACCTACCAGCAGGGGCCAGCACCGTCCCATCAGCAGCAGTATCGGCACGGCCAGCAGGGCCAGTACAGGACCGCATCCACTCAGCAGCCAGCCCAGCCCACCGAATTGGAGTTCCTGACCTTGGCGATCCAGACCCTGTCTGATAGGGTCCAACAAATGCAGAATGACTACCTGGACATGAGAACCGACATCAATCGGGTCTCTCGTGCCCAGGACCAACAAATGGCGCCAAGGACCCCAATTCCCGCACAGGTTCAGGCCAACCCGAACAGCGTACACCAGGGCCAGAACCGACCTCGAGATCAGGTATATTATTCAGATAATTATCTATCTGAACATGAGATCCTTTCGTACGATAATGTTAATCATATGTCCCTCAGGAGCGGAAGGACCGTGACCATACCTGATCGGGCACGGGCACAAAAGGAAGGAGCCTCCGAGAATCTACCTGAGGAGAATTCGGAGGAAGAAGAGGAGGAGACGCACCATCACCACCGGCGGAAGAAGATGACATCTGAGTCCTCGAAGCATCAGTCCCGCAGTCGCATAGAGTCAGACGGCACCGATGAAGAGCCCGCACCTCCATCTGAGGAGGATCGTCCAGAAGAAGCGGAAGAAGCGTCATCGGTTTCGTCTCAGCATTTTCCTTTTAGTCAGAATCAGAGTCCGGGTCTGTATCAGAGTCAGAGTCATGTCAAAAACTCAGTTCCAGAAATTAATGAGAAGATGTCAGTTTCAGAACCTGAGTTGGAGTCAATAATCCCTTTCCCCCGAGCTCTCAAGGGTGGAAAGAAGAAAATCAAAAAAATCCAAAAAGATGACCCTGAGATGGTTGAATTTTGCAATAAACACATCAAGGTCACAATCCCTTTTGACAAGTTCGTGGAAATGACCCCTGCATTCCAAAAATACCTTAAGGTGAGATGCACACCTACTAGGGTTAGCAGGAAGACCAAAAGTCGTGTTGAGAAACACGTTTTATCAGTAGCCACGACTTGTGCAATAAAGAACTCGTTTCCTCGGAAACGAAGAGACATGGGTGCACACTATGTAGTGAGTCATGTTGATGACATCGCGTTTGCACGCACTCTCCTGGACAATGGTTCCTCGATCAACTTAATGCCCACAGCCCTCTATGAGCGGCTTAATCTCGGACCTCTTAGGAAATCTAGAGCTATTCTGCAGTTTGCGGACAAATCCACTAAGAGGTCCCAAGGAGAGTTAAGGAACATTGTGATCAAAGTCGAGGGGCAAGAATACATGGTGGACTTCACTGTCCTGGATATGGAAACCCCTCGTAATTGGAGAGATTCCCAGATCATTTTAGGTAGGCCCTTCCTCAGAACAGCGGGGGCCTTATTTGATTATAAGAATGGGAAGATTCAGTTCCAAACTCCCGGCGGAGATGAGGAACTTGAGATGAAGCAGACGAGATGGCAGAGACCGGACTCCGAATCCAGCACCGAGTACTCTTCTACCGGAACAGACTGTGAGCATGTAGACGTAGTTGGGC
The DNA here is from genome assembly GCA_037367405.1 of Ottelia alismoides. NCBI lineage: Eukaryota > Viridiplantae > Streptophyta > Magnoliopsida > Alismatales > Hydrocharitaceae > Ottelia > Ottelia alismoides. Next base: position 748,837 of record JAZKJV010003717.1, on the reverse strand, counting down.
CATGGAGACAGAACCCAGCCAGCATCGATGTGTCCATCTCCTTTGAAGATGATCCAGTGCATGAGTCAGTCTGCGAGATCCTTAGGAACGAGTACAGCTCTGAGCCTGCATCGCCCTACATCTTCGATGACGTAGAGGCCCAGTTGGGCCTGTCAGTCCTTACATCCTTAGGACAATCGGAAGATGAGGATGACGAGTCGGACGAGGCGTTTGCCGATTGTATGGAAACTTTTGACGATCCGACTCCAGAGCCACGCTTGGTGGCAGCTATTACAGAATATGATCCAGCCACTTCCAACACCGAACCAGATCAGATTGAGCCAGACTTCTTAGACGATCACACTATTCCTGAGCTCAAACCTCTACCCACAACCCTGAAATATGCCTTCCTTGCGGGCCAAGACAAGAAATTTCCGGTCATTATCAGTTCGCAATTGACCGAGGAGCAGGAATCTCGCTTGCTAGAGATCCTGGAGAAGAACCGCAAGGCAATAGGCTGGAGCATTTCCGATCTCCACGGGATAAATCCCGCTCTGTGTTCGCACCATATTTTCTTGGAGAACGAAGCCAAACCCTCTCGTGAATTCCAACGCCAGTTGAATCCAAATGTACGAGAGGTTGTGAAAAAAGAGATAGAAAAATGGTGCGACGCGGGTTTCATTTACCCAATCTCCAACTCTAAGTGGGTGGCCCCAATCCATGTTGTCCCGAAAAAGTCGGGAATTCAGATGACCACCAACGAGGACGGAGAGGAGATCGTGACGAGAGTACCCACGTCGTGGCGCGTCTGTGTGGATTACAGACGCTTGAATGCCGCGACGAAGAAGGATCATTTCCCCCTACCGTTCATTGATCAGATCCTAGAAAGATTAGCGGGGAAAGAATTCTTATGCTTCCTTGATGGGTTCTCGGGCTACAATCAAGTAGCCATAGCTCCGGAGGACCAGGAAAAGACCACGTTTACATGCCCCTTTGGTACCTATGCTTTCAGGCGCATGCCTTTTGGGCTATGCAATGCTCCAGGTACTTTTCAAAGGTGCATGATTGTTGTATTCGTCGAAATGGTCGGCAAATTCCTGGAAGTCTTCATGGATGACTTCTCGGTCCACGGCGATTCTTTTGATTCCTGTCTTAGGAATCTGGACCGAGTCCTCAAAAGATGTTGTGAGGTCAATCTGGTGCTCTCCTGGGAGAAAAGTCACTTCATGGTGACAGAGGGCATAGTGTTGGGGCATGTCATCTCCAAGAGAGGAATGGAGGTTGACCCTGCCAAGGTGGACGTGATCAGACGACTCCAGCCACCAACCAACGTAAGGCAGTTGCGGTCGTTCCTCGGGCATGTCGGATTTTATCGAAGATTTATCAAGGATTTTTCCAAGATTGCCCGACCGCTAACTGAGCTTTTAGGCAAAGACACGGAGTTTATTGTAGATCACAAATGTCTTGAGGCCTTTAAGCTGTTGAAAGGAAGGATCATGGACGCACCCATCTTACAAGCCCCAGATTGGTCTCTACCTTTTGAGATCATGACGGACGCCTCAGATTATGCTGTTGGGGCTGTATTGGGACAAAGAAGAGACGGCGTCCCGTTCGCAATTCACTACGCAAGCAAAGTGCTTGATTCTGCTCAGCGTAACTATACAGTTACAGAAAAGGAAATGCTTGCGGTAGTGTTTGCCTTGGACAAATTCAGATCTCACTTAATCGGATCCAAGGTAACTGTGTTCACAGACCACACGGCACTACGATATTTGATGGAGAAGAAGGACGCGAAGGCGCATCTTCTTCGTTGGATTTTACTTATCCAGGAGTTTGATTTGGACATCCGTGATAAACCTGGAAAGAAGAACGTAGTGGCCGATCATCTTTCTCGTCTCGAAGATCTTAGTACTTCCGAGGTTTCCCCGATTCGAGACTCCTTCCCTGATGAGTCGATTTTTGTTATCGACTCACTCCCATGGTACGCCAATATCGTGAACTATCTTGTCTCCAAGAAAGTTCCCGAGGATTGGCCCAAGAGCCAAATCGATCGACTAAAGTCGGACGCTAGACACTAGCATTGGGAGGATCCGATTCTTTTCTTTGAAGGACCGGATTGTGTCTGGAGACGTTGTATTCCTCAGGAGGAATACCAGAGTGTCCTTTCTTTATGTCATAGCTTAGAGGCAGGAGGACACCACTCCGGGAAGAGGACCGCATGGAAGGTACTTCAGAGTGGCTTTTACTGGCCGACTCTGTTTCGCGATGCCACTGCCTTTGCGAAGTCGTGCCCAGTTTGCCAGAGAATGGGAGGAACCGTTGGTTCCAAGGATGAGATGCCAATGCAGCCGGTCATCATTTGCGATGTCTTTGACGCCTGGGGCATCGATTTCATGGGCCCGTTCCCTGTCAGCCACGGGTTTGAATATATCCTCCTTGCGGTAGATTATCTGTCCAGATGGGTGGAGGCTATCCCGACCCGAGCCGCAGACAGCAGGACTGTCTGTAAATTCATCAGAGAGAACATAATCTCTAGGTTCGGGATCCCCAAAATGATGATATCAGATGGGGGTAGCCATTTTGTGAATCGGGAGGTGAAGAAACTCCTGAAGGACTACGGCATCGAACACCGTGTCACGAGTCCTTACCACCCACAAACCAATGGTATGGCTGAGGTGTCGAATAGGGAGATGAAAACCATATTGCAAAAACTTGTCTGCCCGGACAGGAAGGACTGGTCTCAGATCTTAGATCAAGTCCTCTGGGTGTATAGGACGGCTTACAAGACACCGTTAGGCACCTCCCCATTCCGAATGGTATTCGGAAAGCCATGCCATTTACCCGCAGAGTTAGTGCACAAATCAGAATGGGCAATAAAGAAGGTCAACTGGAACACACACCTGGGTCAGAAACAGAGAGACATGGATCTGAATGAGCTTGTGGAAGTCAGATACCAAGCATACGACAACAGTTTGGTGCACAAGGACAAGGTGAAGCGTTGGCATGATAGATATATCAGACGAAAGACCTTTGTTTCTGGACAGAAGGTATGGTTGTTCAATGCTAGGCTGAAGATTTTCCAAGGCAAGTTAAAGTCTAAGTGGACGGGACCATTTTTTGTCCGTACGGTGCATGATAGTGGATGTGTCGAGATCTCGGATCTCACAGATGACGCACCGACATTCCTAGTGAATGGGCAGCTGTTGAAGCACTTCGTTGAATCCAATGAACAGTTAGTCCATGTGGAGGAGATTGTATTCATGCGCAAGACAGATACAACAGATACATCTCGAGCCGCGTGTGAGACCTTGCAGCAATGAACTCCAGCCATCCGCAGCATCTCAAAAGATTCAGACCGACTCATCTGTATATATCATTCTTCCTGTATATCCTATCCTTTACCCCCACGATTCTAGTAACCCATCCCCACATCATCGAACCATTATCTTGGACTATACTTAGAATGACCAGATCCTAAGTATAGGGGGGAGGGGTCACCCGAGTCGATTCACTGTACATTCTCCAGATCACATTGGTCCTCATACTCATTTCTTATCGATACTTAGGCTGACCTGAGCCTAAGTATAGGGGGGACCGATGCCCGCATTGATACACATCCACTTCCCATCTTTCCCTTGTCCGCCCCATTTCTGATCTTCTTCTACACTTAGGCTGCCAGAACCTAAGTATAGGGGGGCGAGACGACTTCTATACTTTTTGTTCCTTTTGGTTCTCCTACGCTTAGCACGAGCTATGTCTTTTTCCTCGCTCTTCGTGCTCTGAGGACATAGCACCCGCTAAGTATAGGGGGCGTGTATATATTACATATATACTCTACCCATAGCTCGTACTTTTGCGTATTTTTGTATATATTTTACAATAATTACTGGTGGGTAAAAATTGAAAAAAAAATTTATTAAATAATAAAAAAATGAATAAAGGCTTCTTATTTACTCTTGCATATCTCTGCATCTAAAAAAGAGTCTTGCATTTTCATAGCATGACATCTCATCTCATCTACATACTTTGAATATGCAAAGTGAAAAGCTAGGGGGTTCTGGACCGAGTTATGCATAGATATTAAGGATGGACTTGATTTGACCTTAATCCACCTAATTTCAGAGGAACCTTATAGGAACTGGAGTTAAGATTTCTCAGGTCAAGTGACTTAATTCTTTGAGTCCGCATGTCTATGTTCACATGTCATCTTGATTAGTCTAAGTAGAATATCTCGTGCATACGCAGGATTCTCTTAGATAATGACCTAACTTGGACAAGCACTATGCACGTAGCTCTTCATTGATGAGGTGGTGAAGAGGTAGAATCCTTTAGCTTGGAGTAGCACACGGGTGGAAACATCCGTCCTCCTCTAGGGAGGGTAGTGCATCTCAACCTAGTCCGGTGGTGTTGACATCTAAGGACAGGATGCTGTGGGTTGCAATAATGCTTTAAAAGAGGGATAGTCTACTGACTCAAGAGGAAAAACTCCTGATGTACATGCTGCTCTTGTTGACAAAAAAAATCAGACAGGTTCAAGAAAAAATAAAATACCTGTCGGAGTATGTATACTAGTAAAGAAATGCAGCTGGATGACTTGGCTACACTGGTCAGGCATCCCGGGATAGGTAGCTACACTGGCTACCGTCCATTCTCTTCTCTGCCCCCTCCTCTTGAGTTGGTCGCACTTGAACTTAGAAGGGAATACCCCGCTCCTCGAGGAAAGAGTTACTGGACCGGGTTATTGAGTTACCTTGTTAGAGGAGGCTGGTTCTGAGCCGTTTCTGATGTGGAGAGTTACAAATCACTTACACAGTACAAGTAAGAATCATAGTCATCAGAAATTTGTGTTTGAGGATTTGTTCTGACCTGACTATTGAGGCGTCTTGAATAGAAGACTTGTGGAACTTGAAGTCTGTTAGGTCTTAAGTACAGGTCCAAATAAGGTTCCGCCACACAACTAATCCAAAGGTCGAGTCAGACTCTATTTTTCAACTTTTGTTCATGACCTTGGTTTGGAACCCAATCATTTCACTCTTGCATTTCATTTAGTTGCTCGGGGACGAGCAAGGTTTAAGTATAGGGGGTTGATGAATCTGTGATTCATCACTTCAAAAGTCAAAAATAGAGCCTTGTTCCCGAGAAAATAGAGGCATATTTCCCCTTATATTGCATAAATAGCATTCATGCATATATTCATAACTCATGCAGTTTAGCAGCTCATTTGCATTTAAATAAGAAGCCAAAAATCCCCTGTAAAATACCCATGCACTAAAATAACCTCATCTCTATAATATGTACTCCTTAGTTAATAATATAGGGAAAAAAGGCCAAAAATCCCCTTTGTAAAATAGCCAATAAAGCCTGAGAACCCCTGTACATTAGCCCTCATGCAAACTCCGAATTAGGTCTACTTACTCTTAGAATACTACACATTAAAAGACCTTTAAAATGAGACTAATTTCGTTGAATTTGGAGCTTGTATGAGAAAGATGGTTTTTTGGGCCACTTTGTATACTATCTATGTATATCTATGTATCCTTGTATTTATGTATCATATTTGACCTCATCTCCGTCTTTGGTCAACATGAAACTTGTAGATCTCATCGAGATCTACAACTTTCATGTTTTGAGTTTTTTCAAATTCGGTCCCCTCTTCTCTCTACACGTGCATCTTATTCCAGCCACTCACAGCAGGCCACGTGGCGCCCTCTGGTTGCGCCACGCAGCCCGCTTCCCCTCACCTCATCCGCCTGCGTCCTCAGCCGTTGGATCTCGCTTCAGATCCAACGGCCCAGCCTTTTCCACGCACGCCCCTTGCCTGGACCATCCGATCATCTCCTGCCTTGATCCACGCCGCACGTTCGCGCCCTCACCAGAGCCCGCCACGTGGCGCGCTCTCGGCCCATCATCAGCGCGCCTCGATCTCATCCTACTCGTCCCCTACGGTTCGATCGCCACCGTTGGATCACAAGATCCAACGGTGGAGACCTCGTCTCCTACCTCCAGGCGCCCCTCTCTCCCACGTCCCTTGCCTTGCGGGAGGGGCGCCCCCTTGCTATTTCCGGCTGCACGTCAGCCACCCTCTCCCATCGCTGACACTCCCACGATGAGCCCCACTCATCCCTCTCCCTCACCAGCTTCCTCACGCTCCACTACCTCCACCATAGAAGCTCCACGTCGCCCTCGAAACTCGCCTCGTCGCCAACACTGCCACCAACTTCACCTTATAAATACGCCACCACCGGTATCATTCACCGCCATCCGCCACTCCAGAGAGCTTCCCTGAGCTCCGAACTACCAGTTGGTGACAGCAATTAGTTGAATCATTGACCGAAGAAGGGGATTCGACTCCGGCGAGATCCACGGCCGCCACCGCCGTGCTGCAGCCTCCATCCGCGAGCTGCGTGAGCTCAGGCCACCTACCGACCTTCGAGCGACGACCTGGAGCTCAAAACTGAGCTCCATTTCCCAGGTAGATCCCTTCATTTCTCCTCCGATCGTCCTTTGTTTTTATCTTCGATTTCTCCGATTTTATTCGCCGCCACCGGTCACTCTCTCGCTTCCCTTTCATCTCGCTGAGCTTCGCGTCGAAGCTCTCATCCTCGTGACTCCATTCACGACGACCGACGACGCACTCCACCAACCATCGACCTCCAGCTCCGCCATTTGGCCGGAGCTTCATCTCCAGATATCCTCCGTCGCCCTTAGGCCTCGCCGACCACCTTCACCTCTTCACACAAGCACGCACGATGCTTCGGCTAGCCTCTGACCCTTGCAGGTACTGCCTTCGCCACTGATCGGAGCTTCATCGGAGACTACTTCGAGCTTCGTCGACAGCAACTCCCGACGGCCCTCTCTCACTTCTGAGGCCACCGGAGCCTTCACCGACCATCCGCGAATCTTCCGCGATCCCTCCGACTCGCCATCGACCTCCACTGACGACGAGAGGGAGGGGCGGAGCAGCAGCCCGATCGCCGGAGCCCCGCCTTCTCCTCCGCAGAAGGCGGAGGGCCGTCGAGGAAGAAGAGCAGCTGCCGTTTGATCGATCGATCGAACGGCTCTCACATCGCCACGTCGCTCGCCACCGGACTCGCCTTCGACCGTAGGATCATCACTGATCCCACGCCTGGGAGAACGCCACGCGTCTTCACCGCCACCCTTTGGATCGATCATGATCTAAAGGCCCGCAGCCCACCACGTCAACGAAGACCGAGCCTCGGCCCCAAGCCTAGGCTCGGACAACCCGAGCCTACTCCGAGCCTCACTCCGGACCTCCAGAGCGCCCGAACCTCGCTCCGAGCCGCCGCAGCCCCCCGAACCTAGGCCGCCCACGTGAGGAGCACGTGCGGCCTGGGTAAATTGCACCGAGGCCCCTAGGGCTTTTCAAAATTGCAAAGAGGTCCTTGGGAAGCAGACCCCACGTGAGGAGCACGTGCCCTGTGGAGAATTTGCACAAGAGTCCCCCACATTATAGGTAATTGCATTTTAGTCCCTGTCTGCATATTTGTTTATTGTAATTTTAATTTCCTGTATTGCATTTACACCCCTGTGTTTGCACGCATCCCTAGATTGCATTTTACATCATTTTGAAATTCTAAAAATTGCATTTTGTTGGAAATTTTGTCCTCTGTCTATTGGTCCACGTCATCTTTTTGCAAGTTCATTTGAATTATTAATGAATTAATTGGTGAATTATTGACATATTTGGCCCAGTGACACCTTTTGATTTATAGTTAATTCTTTGTGCTTCCAAAATTCATCAAAAATTCACAGTAGCTTAAGGACATCATTTTTAACATACCATAAAAAATTCATAGCATTTGCACGCATATCGAGGCCTAAATAATTTGTTGAGTGATTTTCTTAGATTAATTTTAATTAATTCATTTCACAGTGAAATTAAGTTCTGTTAATTTTTCTAGGTTCCATCATTAGAGCCACCTAGGATAATTTTAGTTCTTGAAAAAATTGTGGTTTGATATTTATTAAAAATTAAATACTGAAAATAACTCTGTCTGTTCATTTAATTCACAGTAAATTTATTTAGTGTCGAAAAATTCCAAAAAAAATTAGTGTAGGTCATTTTCATCATCATTAACCATCTGGCCAATTTTTATAATTTTTGGACTTCATTTGATACCATAATTAAATTGAACATCAAATTGGCCTGCATTGTCTACATAAGTCTGCATAAAAAAATTAAAAAGACCAAAAAAATTACTCCTTGAAAATCACACACTTGGATCCTTGCTTAAACCCACCTAAGGAGACAGATGCCTCCCTGAGATCGACCTTGGACTCCACCAAAAAAAAAGTTGCCACTTAAAATTAACTTCACATTAATCGATAAGTGGTTTTTGATTAACCCCTCATATCCGACTACAACGAATCACTTTAATTAATTTGGACATTAAATTGACCGAATTAACTAAGGGTGCGGGAGCGTTATCACCTAAGTGATATTATGTCTTCCGGTTCAGTAATGAACATGTATGATCCCTTTGACAGATCGTATTACATATATGCCATTGTATTCACACCAGCGCACTGGCATATAGACCTTGATTAGGCCATCAACCTATTTGTATGCCAAATGTACATACTCATATATATAGTAACACATTTGTCTCCAGTTAGAGGATGGGTGCCTATATCGTGATAGTATACGACATAGGTCTTTGGTTATCTCGATCTTGTTAAGTCAACTCTTTGACCTAACTGATCTGACATCTCTGAATCTCTACTCCTATGCAAAGGACATGCATCAAGAGGTTGGTCAGATATCAGCAAAAAGAGAAAGGATTGCCATCTCCTATTCAGGCTGGAGATCACATCTTAACAATCATTTGATGGTGCTTGATGAGTCCTCAATCTAACTCTTTAGATATCCATACAAGCACCAGCCTCTATGATTCAACAATTAAATCAACAGTTGTATGATCATTAATATAGACATGGTACATATCCCTAATTATACTAAGAGACCAATTATGTAAATTAGTTATTCTTCATTTCATATCAGGGGATGATATTTACAACAACATATATTACATAATGGCTCATTGTGGTCTCGCATGTCCAACAAAATGAATATAGAAATATAAAGCATAATGTGGAGTTAAAATTTATTATAACTCTACAAAATATGTGTATAGGGCAAGTGTTGTAGAGTGTCGAACACAAGAAGAACGGGGAATAGACAAAAATTGGCAAAAGACAACAATTGTTTTTGGGTTTTTGTGAAGGTTTTTATTTTTTAGTGGGTCTTTAATTATTTATTTTTTTGTATTTTTTGTTTTTATATTTTTTATGGATTTTTAATTTTATACTTTTTTTCTTTTTATATTTTATGATTTTTAGTTTCTTTTTATATTTAAAGATAATATATCTATATAGATAATAATAGGTATAATATATTATTGTATATAATAAATATATAAAATAGAAATAATACTTAGAAAATACCCTAAAGTATACTCCTTTTTATTTTTAAAGATAGTAAAAATATTTTTGGTGTTTTTAATAATTATAAGACTAATAATTATAAAATAAATAAGTGTATGTATTCTTGAAATTTGAGAAGCAGGAGAAGAATCGATAAATAAGAAAGATAAACATGAAAAACACGAAGATATATGTGGAACCCTACTCCCTACGGAGCGGGATGAAATCAGGGAGAAGCCCACAAAGGGGCAGATATTCTATTGAATTTTAAATGAGTACTGGGGGTGAGGGGCTCCTTATATAGCCTCACAAACAGTCTGGAGTCCCACCGCTCATTCATGTGGGACTAAACATGACCCACCTATTACATTCTCTAACACTCCCCCTCAAGCTGGAGCTGAGAAAGATAAAACTTCAAAAAAAGAAAGTGTACAACACATCTTCACATGATACATAACAAAAAGAACCATGTCCGTTGTTGGTAGAAGACTTCGCACGAGGATGGGTCTACGACTTTCATGTCATCGAAATGCATATCTGTCATTCCTGTAGAACTGTTGCAATATCATATCACTGGAACATATCTCTATCATGCCTGAAGAAGAATCATTGCAGAAGAAGTCCAACGTGAAGTACTGATCAGGTCGTAAAAGAAGAAGTATATGCCCTAGCGAAGAAGTCGATGCTTAGTGAAGACAGATGATCCAAGAAAATTGGAGTGTCGGTCTGCCAGTCATGGACATGCAAATGCCCTGAGGAATATACCTTTGACTCCCCCTTTCTCCCATACTTGATAGAATAGGAGCATTGCTCAAGTTGGGAGAAACCAAAATATGCATTTTTTGCAATTTTTTCCCTTTCTGCAAATTATGTACGTCTTTTCTTTTGTAACCATATTTTTCTCTTTTTTAACAAAATAAAAGTGGCCCAATTGGGCCCAAAGATGCCTCAGCCCAATTGGGCTTTACAAAAGATAGCTCTCTCTCTCTCTCTAAGTGTTCATCTCGTTTTTATCTCTCTCTTTTTTCAAATCATGCCTTTTTTCCCTCTCAAAATAAGGTTTTTTCTTTGATTTTTTTATAAACTCGACCCATTGAGCCCAAAGAATACAATAATAAATGTTTTTTTAAAGGAACATGAGGCTTATTTAGGGTTCCCCTGGTGGGAATCCCCATCTCGACATGCGCCCCCAATGGGGCCTAGCCTGTGTCGCTTGGTGTGCGAGGGTAGGAGCTCATCTCCTGAGCGATGGGGGGGGGCCTTTCTTTGACTTCCAGCTGCCATCGATGGGGATGACCCTCTACGGGAAAGGAGGGCGCTGCCATGGAGGGTGTGCGCACTAACGAAGGGGGGGATGCACCTTTGGCATGGGAGGAAAAGGAGGTCCCACATCGATAGTTCCAGCACGATGGTGGGATGCACAAGGAGATGTGGTGGTGTGTGCAAGGAGATATATCACCTCTGGGAACTAGGTTTACACATCCTTGTGCTAGCAGGAGTTGGCATCGAGGGTGATGCGCCACCACTTGAGATCGAGGCTAGCGACCAGGAGAAGATGGTGTTTGAGGACTGATGTTGCTCTCCAGATGTAGCTCCAGATGTAGACGTCGATGACGTTGCTCAGGGAGATGAAGGTCGGTCTTTCATGAGATGAGGAGGCAGAGGTCTGCCTCTTGGATTTGCGAGGTCTCCATGCATTTGGAGGCGAGGGTACTGCAACCTGCAGGTGGTGCCATTTGAGCTCTGTGGCGATGGTGCATGGGACTTTGTGTTGATGGGCTCAGCCCGGGGCACTGTTGGAGGTGTGCAAGGAAGGAGCGGTGCTCCGGGATCTTCCTGCTTGACCTCTCGATCGTTGGAGGTGCGATGATGACTGGAGTGGAGGGTGTTTTGTCGCTTGTTGGAAGAGGCGACGATGATTGGCAGCGTCGACATCATGGATAATTAGGGTTTCAGAATGAAACCCTAGAATTGAAACTTGAATATTCTTCCAAAATAAATATAAGAATCTTCATGAACATAACGCCATGATCGGATCTAGAAAATATGAACAAAATAAATCTTCAAGAATATTTCCTCGAGAATCGAACCATACTGATACCATGTTGAAATTTGATAAGCGGAAGTGGAATCGATAAAAAAGAAAGATAAACATGAAGAACACGAAGATTTACATGGAACCCTACTCCCTAAGGAGCAGGATGAAACCATGGGAGAAGCCCTCAAAGGGGCAGATATTCAATTGAATTTATCAATGAGTACAGGGGGTGAGGGGCTCCTTATATAGCCTCACAGATAGTCTGGAGTCCCACCGCTCATCCATGTGGGACTAAACATGAGTGGGGTAGTTGGATCTTGGTGAGATCCAATACCTACCTATTACATTCTCTAACATGTATAAATACACTATATAAAGTGGTATATAGATATAAATACATATAAATACTCAAATGCATAAAATAAAATGTTTTGTATTTTTATATTTTTTCTCTATTTTGTGATTTTTCTTGTAATTTTTGCAAATTTTTATATTTTTAAAGTGCAAAATTCCCTTAAACAGGGAATAAATAAAGGAACTGAAAGTTTTAAGGTCTCTAAAAATAGATTAATAGTTTAAATCCTTAAAAGTATTTTTTGTATTTATTATATAACATAAATAAAATACAAAAATAGAAATAAATATTTTTGGATTTTTCAAAGATTTTTTAGAATTTTTATATTTATTTTGGAACTTTTAAATTTTTACTGACTTTCTTTTTTTGTTTTTAGGGATTTTTGGTCTATAGGTGCAAAATACAATAATAAACAAATACTTACTTTTTGGAATTTTTCAACACCTTTTTATAATTTTATGGCTTTTTTACTACAAATGGGGATTGAATGCAAGGTTTTTGTATTTCCAAGATAGAAAAATATTTTAAAATACCTAGCAAAAAATATATGTAATCTAATATGGGTCTAGGTACTTAAAATATTTTTCTTAAGATTTTTGAAGGATGAATGACATTTTTAATACAATGAATAAAAAATAAAAATACAATATTTGTAGGTAATAATATGAAAATAAAAATAAATAAATAAAAATGCAAAAATAACAAAAAATTCAAAGTTCAGGGGCCTATGCAAAGTTTCCTTGTGAATAATTAATTCATTCAAAATTGGTAGGATATAAATGCAATTTATAGGAGATGACAAGGCATACATGCAAATATCCCAAAAAGTTTTCAACTTGATACGAAGTTACTGGACTAAACAATAACCCAAAGGTATAGGTGTGTCCTTGCAAAAATCCCACCACCACATCTGTATGTGCACGTGGGGTGACATGGTAGAGGACCCTGGTGCAAATAAACGAAATATAGGGGGTTTAAATGTAAAATAACCGAAAAATTTTACACTACATATGAAAGTTCCTAGATTGAAAATAAAATACAAAATAACAGAGTGGTATATGAAAAAATTACACCCTAATGCACGATGGGCGACATTCTTATGCTTTCACTTAGCCACACGTCGCGTTGAGATGGATGATGATGATGATTCGGAGGCGAGATGTCCATATTAGATCCTCAATTTTGATCGTGTGGTCTTCGGTGGCTAGATCCTATGGCTGGCAGCAAAACGGGGTCACCACGGTGATCGGACGGCTACTGCTTTTCACTAAGAACAAGGAAGAGTAGTAGCATGAGTGAGCTTCGATCGGCCCCCTTCTTCTCCAGTGGTCTACGGTGTAATAGAAGGGACCGGAAGCTTCCTAAGGGCTCCTTAGATCGGTAGGTGGCTTCAGATGGGTCCGAGGTTCACCAGAATGAGCTCCGAAGGTCGATGAGACGTTGGGGTTACAATAACTTCAAATGAGTCAAAATCAACTCCCTAAGGAGTCTTTGACCGCCTAAGATCTGTAGGGATAGTCAACGAGCAATAATACAAGGTCTGGGGGGTACTAATTTGGTGAAATGGACAGATATGGGTAAAATGGAGAGCCTTCGGTGAACGATGGAGGTATAGGCTATGATCTCTTAATCCAAGAAGGATCAAGAAAGAGAGGGTGCATCGGGCATAGTTAAATCCTCGAGGAAGGAAATGAAGGGTAAATAAGGGTGGAGCACGTTCAGAATACAATGAAGAGGATCGCCGGAGCTCAGCTCCGACGAACTACGAAATTTATTTTTTTATGGGATAAAATGCTAAGTCAACTACAATTAAAAGCTAATCTACACTATTCTAAGTTCTAAGGACAGAAAAAATGCAAAGAAATGGACGCTCACTTGCCCAGAGTAGCTGGGAGCAGGGCTCACGGCGGAGGGGACATGTGGAGCATGGATCAACTGGATTCAGCACCTTCTTCTCTCGCTGAACCCTTGGAGAGTTTCCTGTTGTCACCAGGAGCTTCAATCGTGCTTAGGGTTAGAGTTTGGATTGGTAAAGAGTGATCCAAAAGTGAAAGAAGGTGACGACGAAACTATATATAGGCGAGGTCGACTCGGGCAGAACGCTCGATTCAGAGCTCCTCAGATCGATGCAACATATGCATATGAATGGTTGATGATCGAGGTTCAAAGGTCATAGAGGATTCACGATGAAAAAGTGAAAGAATCCATACATATAAAATCGAGGAAGAAGGGTTAAACTTGGTCTGATAGATCTAGGGGTGCAGTTTGCTCAATTGACCGGCAGGTCAACCTAGGCTACAGGCCCATTGGTTCACATTAGATCACAAAACGACAAAATAATTTGAAAAGCCATTATTAATTAAATTTAAAATAGAAAATTTTTTTATTAATTTTTTTTCAAAACATAAACAAATATTTATTATTTTATTTAGTATTTTATTATAATTTTTATTTATTTTTATAAGTTAATTTATTATAGGTTACTTTTTACAAGTTAATTAATAGGTATATTTATCTATAAAGTATGTATTTTAATTTTTTATTGTATATAAATAATTTATATATTTATAACTTATTTAAATATACATAAATATATTTTATTGCATTTTGTTGAAGTTATTTGTACACTTAAATAAATATGTATACTTATTATATAGGTGTATGCTTGTATATTTCATCTATGATTTTTGTATACTTATTTATTTTGATATATTTTAAATAGTTTTATTTTACTATAATTATGTACATATATTATAAATACAAGATTAAAAATATAACATAATGAAAAATATAAAGAATAGATAAAATGATTGTTTTATTCAGATATAATGTACAATAGGGATCAAAAACCTAACTTTTGCATATTAACTCAAAATTAAATGAAAATACCTTCATTAAATATCTTATTAAAAGTTATATACAATTAAAGGTGATTTTGATGAATTTGAGTTCATAAGGAGAAGATATAGGTTTGTGAAATTTGAGTTTTGGATCCATATTCTTAGTGTAGAAAGAACATTGTGCATCATTTTTATATGAAATAATTTTTCATTTTTTATGTATTTTTATCTACTACTTTCATGTACAAAATTAATTAATTTTATGCATAAATAATAAAGAATAAAATAGGTCCCAGAATGGACTTATCGAAGAATTAGATATTAGGGTTTCTTGTATTTATTGGCCTTTGTCTCCCCCTACTTTATTCCTTGTTGACCCATCATCATGATTATTAGGTCTAGGGATAATTACACCCATAACCCTGAGTAATTTTGCAATAACATTCATGACCCTGCATAATCGCGAATTACACGAGAAACCTTGAGTAGTCACTCCGTCTTACACTCATGACCCTCCGTTAGTTTTCTCCTCAATCCAACCATACTATTGGGTTAATCTAACCCTTAACCTATCCAACGGATGGTAAATTAAAAAAAATAGAAACCTTCTACCTCCTCCCTTCCCTTCTACCTCCTCCATCCCTCCCCTGCGTCAACCGAGCTGTCGCCCCTCCCCTTCTCCCGCAAGCGACATCCCTCCCCCGCCCCCACTGACCTGCCTTCCCCCGCGTCAACCGAGCTGTCGTCCTCCTCCCCCGTCGTCGTGGCAAACCAACGTCCCTCCCTCGCCCCCACCGACATGCCTCCCTCCCTCCCCCCGACCTGTAGCCCCCCGGTGGCAACCCACCTCCCTCGGCGATGACGGCATGGAGGTAGGGGAGGTGGGGAAGGTCCTGGTCTCCGACCAAAGCGCCCTTTTCGACACGGGCCTCGACCTCGGCTCTCACCTTCTACAGAACGTCCGTGTGGTTGATGAGGAGCGCCAGAGCCCATTGGATTGCTACGGCTGATGAGTCAGAACCTGCCGTCAGCATAAACTGCCAATTCCATCCATGCATAGAAAAGCAATCAATTGGTCTCATATGACTATATGAGGGCTACAACAGATGACCCAATCTCAAACATCGCAACCATATATATGAACCAATATATTTCACGGATTGAGACTTACCATCCATTAACAGATGGTGGGTGACCCCTCTAGAGCTTAATATTACGGATTGAGACTTACCGTTAAGGCAACCAAGATGAGGTCTTCATTGTAATAGTCGGGATCAACTGCCTGCCGATCTTTCAGAAAATCCACGAGGCATCTGATCTCCTTCTGCTTATTCGCCATCTCCTTCGTCAACATACTCTGACGTCTCTCGTCGATGATCCTCCTCAAGTAGCTGTTCCCGTCCTCCCGCACTCTGTCCAGATCCTTCTCGAATCTCCCAAAGTCCAGCAGCTTCATCACCAGTACGAAATCCACTGGGAAGATTGTCGAGAGAAGAGTGCTCGTCTTCTCGAAGAGCTCTATGAAGTGATCTGCCTGAGGATCCCCCTTCTCCACCTTCATCCCCATCACCTGTTCAAAACACTGAGATGAACGTTCGAATCAAATTAGAATAGCCGCATCGAAGAACCAACATACCATCCTCATCATTATCTGGAACGTGAGTTCAGGAAACGTGGAACTCAGGTCCTTCCTTTAGAACCCCTCCCCCGCGGCCGCTGCCAACTCCCTGGCGAGCAACTTCACCTCGTCCGTCCGTATGCAGGCGAGGTCGTTGATGCGCTGCGTCGACATGATCTCCATGGCAGCCGTCCGGCGGATGTTCTTGTAGTGAGAGCCATACGAGGCGAAACCAATGCTGGTGTAGTTACACCCCAAGATCATCCCCACCACTGCATCGGGCCGGTTAGTGAAGATGATGTCATGATGGATCAAGCATTGCTCGGCGGCGGAGGCGGAAGAGACGACGAGGGCAGGGCGGGAGCCGATGCGGAGAAAGACCACATCGCCGTATTTGTGGAGGTCATCGCCGAGACCCTCCGCCTCTACCCACCGTCCAGCCACATGATTTGCAAATAAGAAAGAGTATTAAGGGCAATTTTGACTTTTTTTAACAGAAACCGTCAAATCTAACGGCCAACTCAAGCGGAACATAACACAGGGTTATGGCATGTAAGAGTTAAGCATTACTCAGGGTTTCCCGTGTAATTCGCGATTATGCAGGGTCATGAATGTTATTGCGAAATTACTCAGGGTTATGGGTGTAATTATCCCTTAGGTCTTGGGGTTTAGGGTCATTTAATACATATAGTGTTTCCTTTCTTTTTCTTTTCTTTTATTTATTCTTTTACTTTGGCTTTAAATACAGTATTTTATACGGTATTTACAAAATAAATAATATGTGTTATTTAATGCAAAATAATGTTATTTACATGCAATTAGCAAGGGTTTAAATGCCAGAAGGAAAGAACAAAAGTAATGAAATGATGATTCATAAATACCTCGAGATTGATAGCTATACAGAGTAGCCTCAAGGCTTCACAAACGAGGGAGGAAAATTATGCAAGCTGAAAAAGTTCATCTATGAGCCCAAACAAACTTCACATAGCTAGAACATCAGGTTTGATGAAACCATAATGAGTTATAATTTCATTCATAATCTTGATGAGCCATGTATTTACAAAAGCTTGGTATGAGTGTCATTGTGGTCATTGTGCTTTATGTGAATTACATCTTGAGTTTGAAGCTATCTCAAAATCGAGAAAATAGGATTTGGGGAATATCACAACAAGGATACATTAAGAAGATCTTGTAGAGATTCAATATGGATAACTCCAAGAAAAACTACCTTTACTTAAGACATGGTATTCACCTATCTAATGGATGTCCCCTCAAACTGTTAATGAAAAGAAATTCATAGTTGGATGCCTTACACATTAGCTGTAGGAAGCCTAGTGTATGCCATGATTTGTACAAGATCACATATTTACCATAAATGGGAGTGGTAAACCACTACCACTCTTGCTACGGAGATAAACATTGGAATGAAGTAATGAAAATTTTCAAGTTTCTAAGAAAGATGCATGATAACATCTTGGTTTGTGAAGATAATGGTTTCCAAATCTTAGGACACACAAATTCAAATGTCCAATCTAACATAGATGACTAAAAGTCAACTACGAGGTTCTTCTTCTTGTTAAACGGTGGTGTTGTAAGCTGGAGAAGCAAGAAGTTGGATGCCACGACCGATTCGACAATAGAAGCTAAGTATATTATCGCATCAGATGCTATAAACAAGGTGGTGTGGTTGCACAAGTTCATCTTGGAGCTGGACATAATTTCCTCAGATGATCCTCTCTGAGAATGAAAATGGTCGGATGCGGATACGAATATAGGTAAAATCATATCATTATCCATTTTAAGACACGAATATGGATGTGGATACAAATATTGATGGATATGAAAATGTGTTACCATATTCTTAAAAATGAATATGGATATAAAACGAATACAAATCAGATATAAATATTAACAAAAATATTTAATAGATTAAATAAAGTATGCATGATTAGGATGGTTTACACATAAAATAGTTATAGTGGATATATTTAGTCCATATCAATTATATCAAAAATGGTGAATGCAATCATAAATTATTATTATACGCAATTATAAATATGAGGAAAGGGAGCCTACTTTGTGAAGTAGGTAACCTTACCTACTTCAAATCTATTTTTAGCAAATATTTTAATTTTTTGAAAAATACCACTGTGGATTTTCATAACTATATCTCTCTAATATGTCATTCAAATTTCGTCAAAAACAAAAACTCCTACGGCCTCCATCCAGACAGTCATTTTTTAACGGTCACAGATTTGTTGTATTTTACCTGTTCTGGATGGAGGCCGTAGAAGGGGTCTCCTATTATGCATACTCACTTCTTCCATTCGTACCTTACCCTCAACTGATCCATTTTGCTTCTTCTATACTTAAGTTGACCAAAACTTAAGTATAAGATGGTCGGCCAACTTCTATTCATTCTATTCTTCTTCATTTTTATACATTCTATTTTTTGAAAAAACTTGTTGTGAACTCCATAAAAACTAAAAACCATAAAAACTTTGAGTTCTTGACATGTGTACATACTCCCAATACTTGTTTACACCCGGCTAATCATTTCAAAGTAACTTTCAACTTCAAGAGTCGCCACTCTTACTGCATTAGGTTCTTAGTACTTCAAGTACTTAAAACCACAAGATTAAGAATATACGTGTTATATCGCGCACAGAATATTGGCTGAAAATGAATATGACCCACACTACATTCTGCACAATTGCATGTACTTGGTGACCAAGATGAAGTTGCATGGTTAAATTAAATTTTCTTTTTATTGTAAATTAAATTTCCTTTTAGTTTACCATGACCAAGATGACGTGCATTATACTCTATGCATCGAATTAAACCTAAGAATTTCATCTTCTTTTTTTATGACGGGATGAAGTAATCTCAGGTCGAACACAAGGAGCAAAATCTAAGAATGCATCTTTTTAACGATTTTTTATGAGAATACTTTCACTCAAATAACACAATATAGAAAAATAAATCCAACCAACAATACAACATGCTCACGCACAAATGCTCACTATATGGAATAATAAACAAGAGAGAGAGAGAGAAATAAATGAGCATGAGAGAGAGAAAATACGACAAATAAGGGAAACAAAAAATATATTTGGATTCTTAAAACTATTCAACTTTTTTTTATTTTCAGAATAAAAGAAATACAATAAATAAAAAGGATGATTTTGCAGATATGAAAATAAGGCAAGTTGGGACCTTAGAGAAATATAAATTAAGTGTCAAAGAGAACTCCGACAAAATGTTTCTCTGTATATTTAACTTAAGTTGGAGTTAATTTGGATTTTCTAAAGAGAGCATGTTTATTCTTAAATTTAGGATGTGCATGCTTTTTACATTGCATCACATTCCATTTGCATAAAAAGATACAAAAAATATCTTCTCGTCGCAAAAAATATAATTGCTCCTTGACTGAAATTGAATTCTAAGCCCAATTAGATATCTCCTTGTGACGGACTTTGATCTTGCTCAAGATAAAAATAAATAAATTAATCACATTGTATTGAATCGATGATCGAATTATGTCAATTTTGAAGTGTCTAACTATACATGCTACAACTAATACACATTGATTAACAAAGGGGCTTTAGAGCATTTCAGAGGTTCAAAGCGGGCAGAATAAGGTTTGGTCAGATATGGTGGAGATGGATGCATGTGAGTTCCAATGCTTATATAGGAAGAGGCTTGCTCTTCTAATGGAGATGGAGGATGGTGAGGTGTGGTTCAGCGAAGGTTAATGACACGGAGGGAGTCGGTTAAGGTGGTTAGGTGGTTAGTTGGGTTGCTGTGTCGAAGAGAAAAAAAGAGAAGATGAAGAAGGGTCCTAAAATCATGCCAATAATTTTCCTATATAGATAAAAATAAAAGGAATCAAATGCAACTTCATTTTTGTGAGTTCGACTCTATATGATTTTTTAACATTTTATAAAATAAAATATGTAATAATTATCCAAACTAAGAATGCCTTATATAGTGATAGATAAGAGGGATCTAACTTTATTTTTTGGTAATTTTTAACAATAATATGAATAAACTAAAACTGTTATAATCTACGAGGTTGTTTTTGGATACACACACATAGGGAAAAGGAAAGCTACACCGTGTAGTGCAACCAACTAGCTACACCTGACCATTTTTCTTATTGGTTTTTTATTTTTTTGAAGGAAACCAATGGGGATTCACTTAATTTATTGACCGAAACGTGTGTTTCAAATTTCATGCAAACAAACATTCCTAACATGCCCATCTAGATAGGGTCAATTTTAGCAATTCTGAGATCATTAAAATATGATAGTCTTGATGGAGATGATAGAAGTGTCGAATTCAGTTGAATTTGGCATGAGACCATGGTAATATATGTTGATTTAAATCCCCCTAAGTTTCCTTTCAAAAACATAAAAAAATCAATAAAAAATGACCGGGTGCGGCTAGTTGGCTATATAGATTGGACTTAAACATGCATGTGTGTGTGTTGAAATAGTAACAAAAAATCCTAGAAAAAGAACACATGCAGAATCAAAATGGGCATCCTAATATAATTGTGTGGAGGAAGGATGAGGGCATACATTTATAAATTTGATAGAGAAAGGGGGTAAATTTGATATTTTTTGATGAAATCCAATTAACTGCTTAATGGATTGGACAAAGAAGTTGTGAGGTAAGAGTTAGCAAGTTATAAGGGTCAAAGGATAAATACAAAGTATATAAAGGCGAGCGAGTAATTGATAAAATTTATAGGGATGTAGGATAAAATCCCTTGAAAAAGTAATATTTCTCAATAACGTTTCCTACAAATTAGCTAGTTTTCTATATCAATTGCTTATTTTATTGACTTTAATGGAAAGGATATGATTCCGAAAGGATGGCCTCCCGATTAAAAAAATATACATGATTCCATAAATTTAAAAATTGTTTCAGTATTGTTTAAATATTCAATTATAATAATTTAGTACAATAATGCAAAATATTCAATTATTGGAATGCATGCACATAATTTGTGTATAGTACACGTGTGTCAATAGATAGTAAGTACTTGCACGCATCTTTTTACCGTAAGACCACAAACCTACATAAATGTATGCACACGTGTATTTTACCCTCAAATATGAATATAATTTCACACAAATCTTTCGAGAACAAATCAATATTTATTGGTAAAATGTATTTATGTAATATTTGATCCGTTATTTTGTTCATTTTATACGGATAACGAGACTATGAGAGCAAAAAGTTGTGAAAACATGAAAGGAATGATTCTGGACCACATAATTCTGTTTTCTCTCTCCTGATCTTCTCTCTCCTTGGTGAATCATGTGGTCCAGAATCATCCCTCATGCTCTCACAACATTTTGCTCTCATAGGATCACTCCTCTAGATAAAGATAAGACTATCATTTAGATATTCTCTACCAATATTCATATATCTATTGACAAAATAAATATAATTTCAAAATTAAATATAATTGCATATAAAAAATTATACCACTTTTTTAGGTATTAGCCATCCCATAAATGTGCAATCTTTCAATATGAAGTAATTCTGCAACTTACTCATATCTAATGCATGACCATAATATGAATTCATTCATATACATATTCATAATACGACCGTTTACATCATTTGATTTGGCTTCCATTCATAATGTTAATGTCTTGAATTTTGTGTTGTAAAAAAACGATCAAAAAAGAATTTTTAATTACAAAATTCTAGAGTATAGAACAGAATAAAAGACCTCGATAAAATGCTTATAATCCAACGAAGCCTATTGAAGATTATTTTTGAAATAAACTAAAAAGTAAATTTTTAAAGCTTGTGCCTATTCTGTTCGAAATATAATTCGTGGAAATTTTGGATTTAAAATCACAAGAAAAAACTTTGCTCTTGACTATATGTTAGCATGCCTTTCTCAGTCATTTCTGCATTTCTAAAAAAAATATTAACATACATTCTGAAATGTGTCACTGCAAAATCATACGGCTAAAATTGTTACTGATGCATAATTAGTTGCTATTAAAATTTTCAAAACATACACATCTAAAAAAATTGCCATTAAGTCAAATAACGGAGAAACATCATTCAAAATTTCACTCGTTTTTTTCGCAAGCTCCAAATAGTACTCAACTAGCCAATGCTCTCGACTTCGACAAAAGATCCGAGTTCGAGTCTCTCGTCCCTCAAAGAGTACCAAAATGGTTAGTGTGTTATCGAAAAGAAATCATGGTACTCGATAGTGCCTGAGCGGACCTTATTTGCGTCGTCGTACGATATCATTAGCAGCAGCAGCTCACAATAACTGCAATAGCACCAAGCCGATATACAGTATATGACCAACCCCATAAGGGAAAATCAAATTTTTACATATCAAATGGAATATTTGTTTATCCAGATGGTAGAGTATCATAAAATACTAGCATGGTAATTAAAAGTTGTCATACATGTCATGACCAATCCCATATCTTTCCACCGCGGAATACCTAGTAGTTGGTTTACATGAATGGAGCCTGGAAGGCTACTGTGCTCTGCTCACTGGCTCAAGGGCTTCGATCATGACAACACTGTTTCCTCGAATAACCTGCAAAAGATGGCACGGATTATACATGGACAAGGAGTTCAACATGTTCCGGTGAAAAGCAGGAGTGGTAAAAGGCAAACTCACCACCATCCCTATGTTGTTCTTCTCGTTGCCGTTTATTTCTTCTGTGTTGTCGATCACCAGGTTCATAAACTGATCGAATCCACGAAGGGTGCCCACGACAACTCGGTTGGCATTGAGCTTGACTGCATGAACAGATGTGTTAACAATGCAAGTAAAGGTAAAACTAAAAGTAAAGGGTATAGCAGATTGCTCTCTGAAATGGCACAATGGATAATCAACATCACTAAAAGTGTTGAAGTGGCTCGGACTGAAAATAGAATCGTACACAATGGAAGGAAGTTGTGCAATGAATTTTGGAAAAAAAAATAACTTTCTTCGACAGGTTACACAAGATAGCTGGTGATGACAATCTTAGAAGCCAAGACTATGAAATGCATTAGAAACTTGCTCTTTTGCATTTCTGGTAAAGGTTTAATATTTCAGGGAGAAATGTTGTTCCAACAAAGTTCATGGTGAAAACAAACTCTATCGATGATGATGGTGACGACGACGATCAAGTCTTAAAGCTCCTTCGACACAAATCATGATGAGACGAAGTCAAATATAATTCTTCAAGGTCTATTGCAACGAATTCAACTTGAACTATGTTGCAAATGCAAAAGAAACCTCAAGGGTACTATTCCATAGAAGGACCAAAGAAAAATATCTCATCTCCAAGCTCAAAGGATGCTCAATTAGGAAGAAAAAATTATTTGTTTTTTACTTGTATTTATATAATTGATGGAAGCCAAATCGAATTATAAATTAAAACAAATTTAAAAAGTTCAGCTTGTAAGTGCCAAAAAATTTATAAAGTTGATTATTGTCACACCTCTGAATTCCATGACCAAGAAATGTACATAGAAGCATGATAGCAGATACATATATATATGAGGGATACAACAGTAACAACACTTAAAGAGGAAACACACGTGTAAATAACTAAATGATTATCTTCAGGTGTCTTGGGGGTTTGGCTCACCATCAGAGTATATGGCAATGCAAGAACATCACATGATGGCATTGGCTCGGAGGATGAGTGTCGTGAAGCTCATGGTAAAGCAAACACAGCAAGTACATGCAGCAGTGCAAGACATGGCATCGAATGCATGCATCAACACGCACGTGATGCATAGTGGTTGCATGCACAGTGACGCATCAGGAACATTGAGGAGCAAGGGATGCAACCACACATGCGTACACACAAAAGTGTGTGAAAATCATATAGGTGCATGGTGAGTAAAGAATGTATTAGGCATTACAACTATTGAGCACATGCATGAGCATGCATGCTCTGGATGCATGTATATGAGTGATCTGGAGGCCACGGCATATGAGGGCTTCCCCTTTCGTCTGTAGTTGATTAAGGAGGAGTGTTGCATGAAGGTTTGAAGGCCACGGGTTCCCTTTAGCGTAAGACCGGGTGTATGTGCTTGGTAAAATATAATAAAGACGTGTCAGCACGCATTGAAGTGTGAGGATGATTATCACAAGGCAAGCGATGTGGCATCATTTGCGAAGACGAAGGGATATGGAAGTTTACAGCAACCAAGACAAGTGAAGACGAGAAGATGGACATGGCATTGATGTAGTTATCCAATGAAGCCAAGTTCCGGCGGGACAGTTATGCAGCTGATGAGGAGAGACCAAGGACCTCTGTGTTAGAAGATTTAATCAAGAAAGTGAACACGTGGCTCATGCCGAAGAACATTGTATGGATTGCATAGGAGGCTCTTTAATGCTTGAAACAAACAAGCACAAGTCTGAAGAATTTTTAAATTTCATCTTTGTTGTTAGACATCAAGAGTTTATCTGGAGAAGACAAGATATTCAACTTCATGATCGAGTTGGTTCAAGACGAGTTGAGAAAGAAAGGAGTGTATGACCTAAATTCTATGATTGCAGTGGCGGACTCGTCAGCAAACTGCAATGTGCAACTAGTGCCCCATTGGAGAGAATGATTTTCCTATGAAGACAAAGGCAAGGTCAAAGGATAAGGGCAAAAGCATTGTCCATGACCCACTAATGGAGGAAAGAGAGTACTCCAGGAAAAGGGAGCAGCCCAAAAGCAATGAGTGTTTCACACACAATGGACCGTATCAGGCATGAGATTGCCCACGGAGAGGCCCAATTCTTTCCTGTGGACGAAGAAGATCAAGGTGAGATACAATTGGGATAGTGCTCTTTGTAACATCTACCTCACAATACTTCACAATGGAGCTACCAACTCAATCGACGAAGGGACCTCTACCTTAAAGAATGGGTTTATAGATAGACCTACGAGCTTTGGAGGCGCCAAGGTTATACAGAGAACATGTAGGAGTCTGTGTGTGGAATACCAACATATGGAAAGTGATTGCACATCAAATGTAGAAGATAGGAGAACATCAATGCACAGGTTGACGATACAAAGCCTTAGAGGACACCGCAATGGCATGGACAATATGATGGACGTCCATATGGGTGAAGTGGTGAAGAACCACCTTGCCAATTATCTTGCTTGGTGCGAATATTGAAAATGCTCAAAGTGCAAGAGACACTTATCTCTCAAGTTTGAGGACAGAAAGTAGTGGTTAAAAACGACCAAGCGTAGAGGGGTTTTCTTCACAAGTAAAGCTAGAGCTACTACTAATCAGGTATGAAGATGTTCCTTTCATGGAGTCGAGTAGGATACACTAAGGATGGAAGTTGATGAGAAAGCTCTTATTCTTACTAGAAAGACCACATCAAGAGAGGACGAGGTAATTCATACGACGAACGATTTTTTTATTTTTTAATAAGACGAACGGTTGGGGGAAGGGAGTCGATGTATTCTTCGCACCCCTTCCCCCTGAAGTGCATTAGAATTAGAATATGCATAACGGGTAAAAGATCATGTGGCATAACATCAACAAAGAACGAATGATCAGTTGAAGACAATTGAATTTTCAGGTGAATCATGCTTATCACACCTCCAAATTTCGTGATCGAGAATGTGTGTTCATGAATGAAAAATGTAGCACTTCATGAAGAGATAAATGGGTGGATAGCTCAACGATTATCCACATAAGTCTAGGGGTAAAGACTTACATGTACATCATTGAGAATCTCATGGTAGAGTATGCAAATACATGCAGTAGTACAAGACATGATATAGAAGTATGCATCGACATGTATGTAAGTGTAGTGGCACTACGTGTGGTGAAGCGATGGGCACATTGAGAAGCAATAGGATGCAGACACATAAACATGCATGCAAATGCACGGATTTATATTGATACGTGACAATCCAAGATGGCAAGAAAATGGTGCAGCTATTGAATATGAGCATGGGCACGCATGCTTGATGATGCATGTATATGAGTGGTGTTTAGGCGATAACATGATGTAATTATAAAGAACCTCCCCTTATTATATAATTGACTTAGGATGGGTACTGCACAAGGGCTCGCATGCAGCGGGTTCCCTTTGGACAAGATCGGTCGTTCATTGGCGTTTGTTGGAATTATGCAAAGTCGTGTCATCATGCGTTTGAGCATGAGTGTGCTAAAAACCAGGGAGGTGATGTGGTATCATCTGGAAAGACAAAGGTATTGCATGGGAACCGAAGAGAAGGGAAGATGATGACTTGATACGGAACATAAAAGGTTGTGTTTATTGTCATTATGATATTAAACGTAATAATGGTGTGTCCCTATATAACCTATGGGAATCGAATATTGTCATTATGTTATCTTCAGGAGTGCCTTGATGTGACAACATAGGTTGTTCCTATGTAACCAAGAGTTGTGAATTTAAGTGTGAACAAACTCATGTAAAAAAACGTAATGTGGTTACATAGAATAAAATAACTGGGGAGAAGAGATATGGGTAAGCGGACAAAACTTGATAGGAGGTGGGTGGCAAGTGGCCTTGTCCAGGCAATGGGGCGACATCATCCTCCTTCTAAAGACGTGAAGGAGACGTTAAGGTCCAGCAAGCACGATGCATCAAACAAGGAGTGGCGTCCTATCCCAATGGGTGACAGTAATGTTAGGAAGCATTTTCAGTACAGCGTGGAGCAGGCTTGCTTCAAGTGCGGGAACTTTGGACACCTCGCGCTACGTATCAAAATGCGATGAAATATTTCCTGTGTGGTGGCTTCGATCATCATCAGAGATTGTGTTCACAACTCCCAGTTTTGAGTCGAGAGAGGAGGGCAGGCACTCGGTAGCGAAGCACGACGGGCTAGGTTCGATGACAGTGGTAAATGATGAGGCGTGGACATAGAGAAGACGACCCAAACGTGCTTGTTAGACAGAATTCTTAATGGTGCTTATTTTCAACATAAGCCTTCAGACGACGATGGCAGATGTTTGCTTCAAGCTCGGTCCATCGTTTGAGGGGGACCTTGTCCTCCTTGACAAGTGCCTTGTATGCGCTCATGGCCTCCCTAGGCAGGAGGTTTGGACTTTGCTCGGCATGCAGAACAAGGAAAAGATGGAGGTATATTCATGATTATGCTTCATGTTAGTGTTGTAAAAATCGGCTGACTAATCCGATTACTCGATCGCCATATAATCAGGGATACCCGATTCGGTTTAGTCGGTCGATAAAGCAGCCGCCTTTTGCATCACAGAATCATGTCTCGAAAATCCGATTACTCGAATAAATTCATTTGAGAACTTATTGTCGAACAGTAAGCTCTCCTCTCGTTTTCTCCTCTCGAATAGAACCCGGGCTCCCGACCCCCACAACCCTAATCTCCTAACCGCATCCCCTCCCGCCCGTCGCCTCGTCATTGCTCAATCGCCGCCTCGGCATCACCCACCTCGCCGCATGCCGCCCAACTTAGGATTTTTTTCATTTTTTTCCTTTTTAGAACTTTATTATATGAATAAAACATTCACTAGACCCTAATCATTTAGGTTGTATATTGGCATACTTTATTATAATTGCATCACTAGAACCTTAATCATTATATGAACTTGTTGGCAAAACCTAATCATTTTTTTTAACTTTATTATATGATTTGAACACTGTATGTTGTCATTTGGGTTTATAAATGATCAGGACATTTTGATTTTCATATATGGTTTGACATTGGGAAGGTATCTTAATGATGGATAGGGCTCCTTTATATTATGGCTTAGGGTTTGCTCATATATCATGTCATCGATGGTGGTTGGGGTTTGTTGTATATCATGCCACTTATTTTTGTTATATCATGACTCGCCAATTTTGTCATTATGTAGATGCCTACACCTCTGGCGAACGTTGCTTCCGGTAATGACTCGTCCTTTTATGTGCCGCCAAGATCAATTGATCATGCATGGCAATATGGTTACCTTACAAACCGTGTGAATCCAAATACACTTGCAGAGTATGCAAGAAGGTTGTCAAGGGTGGTGTATATAGGTTCAAGCAGCATTTAGCACACCAAAGAGACAATGTGGTTGCATGTCCCAAGGTGGAAGAGGAAATGAAGAAAAAGTCGGTCGCATACCTTGATGATGTTGCTAGGAAGAAGTCCCAAAAACCACTGATATTCATGAGATGAGAGAGGAAGTTGATATCATTGGAGACGTGGGTTCAGGTTCAGCGAAGAGATCGCGAGTCTCTAACTCTTTGGAGCAGAACGTCGTAGAGGCTCATTACATCAGATGACCATAAAGATGCATTATCCAAGGATCATCGTGATAGGGAGACCTCATATATATCCAACTAGATATATGACGTTTCATGCAAATGGTGGAGGCAATTGAGAAGTACGGGCCTAGACTAAAGTCTCCCACGAGGTATGAACTTAGTGGTCCGCTTCTAAAGAAGACAGTGAAGAAGATGCACGATGACTTACAATATCACATGATACATGGACGTCGACGGGATGCTCTTTGATGACTGATGCATGGACGGACATGCGAAGGAAGGGCACCATCAATTTTTGTGTCAATTGCACATTAGGGGCTTCATTTTTTAAGTCCATAGATGCCTTAGAGGAGGCTCACACTGAGAAATACATCTTCAAACTGGTGGAGGATTGTCTTAATGAAGTGGGAGTGGATAAAGTGGTTCAGATTGTGGCGGATAATGCATCTATGAATGTAGCAGTGAGAAGATTGTTGCTCGCCAAATATCCGCAGATTTGATGGACTCCATGTGTTGCGCACTCCATTGATATTGCTTTGAAGGAGAAAAGCGGAGAGACGAAGGTGAGGAGTGCAATCACAAAGGCATAGAGGCTTACGGTGTTCATCTACTCTCACACCAAAAATCTAAGCTTGATGTGCAAGTTCACCAGCAAGAAGGACATTGCAAGGCTCGATCAAACAAGATCTGCAACCATTTTTCTCACTCTTGATGCAGCACGAAACAAATAAATAGGACATTCTTCTTCTATTTTTTATCCGTTAATTAGAGTCCAATTTTATTTACAAATAATTGAGTCGTTGCAATTTTAAATAAAGAAATCGCGTGTGATATCAATTTAATTAGTTAGAGTCAATTAGGATAAATTAAAGATTTGAATTAATTTAAAATCAATTAGTTAGTCGGTTAGATTCAATTAAGATAAATTAAAGTCAAATTTGAAATTTCTTTCTAATTTTGTAATCTCATCCCTCCTATATGAAGGGGTGGTAGTCTATTATTTTTAAAGAGCTAAAAGTTGAATTAAAAATGAGATTTATCTCTCTCTTCTCTCTATTCCTTCTCCCTCGATGAGATCTGTGCGCTTCTCTTCCCCAAATCTCTCGCATCCGACGGGTTATTTTCTTTTTCCTCCCTCCAACTTCTTCCACCAAATATTTTCCACCCGTCAAACTAATTTTTTCTAGTTGCAGATTTTATATCTGCATAAACTCTTGAGAGCCTAAATGAGAAGGCCAAGCTGATATTGATGTTTTCCTCAAAAGATTGGAGGAACTGCAAATGGTACAAGACCAAGAAGGAAGAAACAACTAGTTCCACCAGCCCAACATTCTGGAACCACACTGCACACGTTGTCCGAGTTTTTACTCCATTGGTTCGTTTATTGTATATAGTTGATGCAGATTGACGCTCATCCATGGGCTTTATCTATGGAGGGCTTGAAAAGGCCAAGTGGGAGATAATTGCATCATTCAATGGTGTGGAATCGTCTTACAATTTTTTTGCGGATGTTGTTACCTCTAAAAATCAAAGAGAGGCTCGATGCTCTATAGCATCTAGCAGCTTATCACTTGAATACATTTTTCTTCTACATCGAGTCTCGTGGTGATCCGGATGTTGTAGTGAGGAAAGGGTTTAAGGAGTGCATGGAAAGATTTTATCCAAAATTGGATATACAAGATACAAATACCAGGGATGAGCATCCGGCATATAGACTTGGTCGTGGAGATTTTGGCAAGCCTTTACCTGTGAGACAGAAGATGACAAATGATGGCAGTTACGATCCACATATTTCAGTCATTGTTTTTTATTCATGAATCATGTCAAAAGCATTTTTATTTTATTATATTGACCAAATCCTATTTCAATAGCTAATTGATGGTATAATCATGGAGATGACATGCCTCGTTCGAAAGCCATGGCCATCAAGATATTGATGCTTGACATCTTCATCCTCAGGATGCGAGCATGTGAGCATAACTGGAGTACATTTGACTTGGTAATGGCTCCACTCCACACACTCAATTCAATTTGATTAGTAATAGTAAAATTTAATTTAATAATTGATATAAATTTAATATTTATTTTTTATCTTCAGATCTGTACCAAGAAGAGAAACATGTTGGAGTCGAAGAAGCTGAACGATCTTATGTATTTCCGGGAACGTTGAGTTGAGAAAGAAAGAGATCATCTCTCATCTCATGATCGTGCACGCATGGCTAAATAGACAGGAGATGTCGATGCGCATGGTGAGGAGGTTCTTTCAGGTTCGGGATTGACATGGGGTGTTGTAGCACATACTAATGGTGCTGAAGAGAATTTGGAATCGAGAAGGAGCTAACGCGGCGAACGTGGAAGGGGAACTTCATCTTCGAGCTCCAATCCTACGCAGATGAATGACGAGGAGCTCCATATTGAGGATATAGAGGAAGAAGATGATGAAGAAGAAGAAGAAGAAGATGATGATGATGATGATGATGAAAATGAAGATGAAGATGAAGATGAGGATGAGGATGAGGATTGAACCCATTGACTTGTGACACTTGTCTCACTTTACACTTGTATTATTTTTTGGGCATGTTGTATAGGTTTTTGATTTTTGAACATATGCTCGATTATGCACCAAACATTTTGGTCTTAACTTGCTTTATTTTTTCTTCTCTTGCTATAATTTTTTAAGCTCTTAAAAATATTAAATTTGCTAAATTTATGAATATAAATAAGAGTGTATGTACTGAAATATTGATTAATATTTTGGAAAAAAATAAAAAAATTCAAAACTGACTAACGTCCGATTAAATCAGGTTACTCTCCCGATCGTCGATTAATCCTTAATCGATGACCTTGCTAATCGAGTACCGAATGCCGACTTCTGCAACCTTGCTTCATGTGAACTCTTTTATAAGGTGTTAAACCTCAAAGGACTTCCCCTTCGTACATGTAATATCTACATGTCGGAAGAGTTGTTAGTGAATTATCGCAAGGTGATTTCTATTATCAGTGATGACCACTCAAAAAGGATGAGCATATGCAAGTTGAAGATGTGGTACGATCAAGATTGTTGCCATCCGAGATCTATCTGAGAGTTGGTTGAGTTGTGTTTCTTATCGAGGTAGTGAATATCGATATCGCCATGTGCAGCAGGGACGGAGGTGAGATCGCGTCATTGCCGGTTGTTGGGGGAAGTGGAAAAGACGCGCCATTTCCTCTTCCACCATCAAAACTTCAGGAAGGAGGGTTTTTTATCTCGATGAAGTCTCTGGAACCATTTGTCGTGGTTCAGATGCTATGTTGGAGCCTTTACACAAATCTTCTATTCAAGGTGAGTCTTTTTCATATCCTCCCCACTCGATCCTCTTCCTTTTTCTTTTACGCCTTGGTCAAAACGAAGCCGTTCAAAGTAGCTCACACGAATGCTACTCAAAGGACTTCCCCTTCATACATGTAATATCTACATGTCGGAAGAGTTGTTAGTGAATTATCGCAAGGTGATTTCTATTATCAGTGATGACCACTCAAAAGTGATGAGCATATGCAAGTTGAAGATGTGGTACGATCAAGATTGTTGCCATCCGAGATCTATCTGAGAGTTGGTAGAGTTGTGTTTCTTATCAAGGTAGTGAATATCGACACCGCCATGTGCAACAGTGACAGAGGTGAGATCGCGTCATTGCCGGTTGCTGGGGGAAGTGGAAAAGGCGCGCCATTTCCTCTTCCACCATCAAAACATCAGGAAGGAGGGTTTTTTATCTCGATGAAGTCTCTGGAACCATTTGTCGTGGTTCAGATGCTATGTTGGACCCTTTACTCGAATCTTCTATTCTATTTAAGGTGAGTCTTTTTATATCCTCCCCACTCGATCCTCTTCCTTTTTCTTTTACACCTTGGTTAAAACGAAGCCGTTCGAAGTAGCTCGCACGAATGCTACTCTATAAACCCATTTTTGATGAGGTCGACTCCTCTTGGCTCTGGACAAGAGCATTTCGTTTCAACTCAAGCGACGATGAGCATCCCTTCAATTGTCTTGGAGTGTGCTACTAGGAGACCCACTCCTGGGGAGGATGATGTCGAGTCATAGGACATAGCTCCATGAGAGGGTTTCGCCTCTCCCTGTGAAGGAAACCCATGGTGTTTCTCTAGGAAGGCTCCCTTGGGAGACAAGATGGGCTTCTCCCCACATGTGTTGCCCAAGTCGCGGTTTAGCAAACCACCGTCGACTGCATGCAAGGGAGATGCGACAAAAGCAGAGGATGGCAATATATGTTGTGCTAGAGAGATAGCCAACCCGAGCGTGCAACAACGACAAGGAT
The DNA here is from genome assembly GCA_037367405.1 of Ottelia alismoides. NCBI lineage: Eukaryota > Viridiplantae > Streptophyta > Magnoliopsida > Alismatales > Hydrocharitaceae > Ottelia > Ottelia alismoides. Next base: position 715,994 of record JAZKJV010003717.1, on the reverse strand, counting down.
GGCAACAAAGTTGATGTTGCTTCATATAGACTTGGTAGAGTACAACAAGAATATTCAAGCACGACATCAGAGACAAAGGAATGTGATGCAAGATGGAATTATCGGACTCGATTTGTTGGAGAAACATGAGCTAACAGCCGAGGAGATTCAAGAGCCACACATCTCCAGGAGGTGCTACTAGAGAATGAGAAGACTGAGGCTGAATGGAGGCAAAGGTCGAAACATATGTGGCTAAAGGAGGGCGATAACAACACTCGATTCTTACACTCCATATCTAATGGGCACCAATGGCGGAACTACATTCACTCTATCAAGTTTCATAGGGTGGAGATGCATTGTGATCTGGAGGTTGGACAGGTGCTTCAGAATTACCTCTATGATTTTTTTTAAAAAAAAAGAAAGCATAAAGGTTGAGGGTGGCATGGCAGGGGGTCAAAGTATTATCTCCATCTTATGTAGATACGTTCGTGGAGCCGTTCACGGAGACAGAAACTAGAAAGGCTCTACTTTAGTCGAATGTGGATGGTGCTCCCATGCCCAATGGGCTCGTAATCGCCTTCTATAGAAAATTCGGAGATATTCTCAAAGGGGATATTTTGGTAGTAATGTGAGGATTCAGGAATGGTAATCAAGGTTTTGATCGGTTGTTTATGTTCCCAAAGAAGGAGATGCCTCGTAGGGTGGAGGATTTTCGACCCATCGCTCTCTACAATAGGATCTATCTCACCATTGCCAAGATCCTTGCAAATCAGTTGAGAAGAGTACTTAATACAATTATTCCTCCTGAACAATTTGTTTTTTGCTCGAGAGAGCTATGATGGTGGATGGTTGGGTGAACGCATCTAAGATGTTGCTATATTGGAAGAGAAATTGGGAGAAGGGTCCGACAAGGAAGGTGGATTTCTCTAAAGCCTACAGCTATGTTGATTGGTGTTACCTTTAGGTGCCTTTGGAGAAGAGAGGTTTCTCGATTATGTGGATTGCATGGATGAAAAGGTGCATCTCGACGACGTCATATGTTGTGCTCGTAAAAGGGCGGTCATAATGGGGTTTCTTCCAACCCCAACGTAGGGTACGACAGGAGTGTCCCTTGGCATCTCTTTTGTTTGTGATTGCAGAGCTTTAACATGTATAATGAAATTGATTGTTGATGGTGGTCTTTCCAAAGGTTACCACAAAGAAGATATTTTATTATCAATCTTCAGTTTGCAAATGGCATTGTGATATTCTTGGATGCTAATATGGAGCATGTGTGGCACACATCACAACTTGTGGATATCTTTAGTGAGATCTCAAGACTTTAGCTTAATAAAGAGAAATCTGCATTATTCCCTTTGGACTATGTAAGAAGAAGATTGAGGAGACTTCTAAGCGTTGCCCGTGTGGTTCTTTGCTCATCGTTTATCTTGGCCTCCCACTAGTTGTGGAGTACAACTATGGGGGAAAAGGATGAACTAGTGTGTAGATTGTTGTGAAAGATATACAACATCGGTGGTTTGTTGATGGCAGCTCATATTCACTTCCCATCTTCGCTCAGGCAAGGGATTACTCACATTATCCCACGATTGGAGGCCTTGAGTCCGACCGTGAGCCACGAAGATTTCTTTCTATTCTAGTTGGATAATTGAACGAGTTTGGGGAATTTGGGGAGCGATATCCCTGATTGGGTGCCCTTTTAGACAATCAAAATGCAAGTTAAGTCGACATTTAAATGACTGGAATTTAGAGCCCTTGCTTCAACGGGGACTTCTCGAATCGAGGGTTAAATGAGTTTATTGCTCTACTCAATGACTTCGCGGATTTTAGGGGGTCGACGGAGGGTAGAGATCATTCCGTTTTGAATATTGGCATACTAGCAGATTCTCCATTAAGGCATACCACTTTTTTCCCGTAATGAGACCATAACCCAAGAAGACTTCACATAAGACTGCAGAATTATTTGAAGCAGCAGCATCCCACTTAGAATCCAATGTCTTTCTCTGGTTTGCTAGACATGGACGCTTGCTTACCAAGGTCCAGAGAGATAGATTGCTACATACTGATGATTTGATGTGTGACAGATGTGGTGAACAACCTGAAGGCATAGATCATTTCTTTTTCAATTGCAGAACTCCATTATTTGTTTGGGAGAGGCAGGTATTCGTTGGCTGAGGACTAGTGACAGCACAACCTTTTAGAGCTCTATCAGATCGATTTGTGGAAACTTGCAAGAGGATGTGTCTTCTGCTTTCACCTAGCGATGAACTTTTGGCGCACGAGAAATGAACTAATTTTTAGGAACCAATGCTTTTATACATAGAATGTACTTTCTCATTTTAGATTAATTGTTTCGGCATGGACTTTTGTATGATCTATTTGGTTTATTATTAAGACAAGTTTTGTGGTGAGTCCCATCTCAAGATATCACACTTTTCTCTTAAAAAAAACCACGGTGGGACCCTTTCTTGAACTTCTCTCTTAGGAGATGTGCACGAAGCAACCCCTTTCTTAGTGAAACGGAGGCACATCCACATATCTGACCTCAAAAGATGTACAAAAAATAGTATATTTTGCCATAATATAAAATAAAGTGTGCTGCAGAATCTCTAGTAACAAAAAACATTGTATTCGCACTCGTTGGGAGCGAATGTCTTCAACACGAGTTGGATGAGGAAGGGAAGGAAGGGATGGGTGCTGGAGGAGGAAGGGGGCTGGAGGTGGTCGACGGGCGTAAGAAGGGGAGGATGGGGTGGGTGTTGGAGGAAGAAGGGGGCTGGAGGTGCTCGGTAGACGAAGGGGAGGAGGGGGTGGATGTTGGAGGAGGAGGGGGTTGGAGTAGGAAGGGGACTAATTTGTAAATAATGAAGCCTAAAGTGTAGAAAATGTAAAATGTTTGACGGATACGGTTATTGTCAACGAGAAATTGGATGGAAGTTAACATGAGTGTTATGGGTGCAAATTTTTTTGATGGTAACACGAGTGAACCCCCACTACGGGGGTCACCATCAAAAAATTCATTGTAAAAAATTAAAGTAAGAGTACATTATCGTGATTTCCAGAATTCATATAGGGCATTACAATGGGATACCACATTTTCCAAGTAAAACCTCTGGCTTTTGAAAATCATATCATTCCTTGCTATCCAAATGGCCCAGAGCATGGCAAAAATACTCGAGCGATCTCCCGTTGAGTTTGAGTCCACCGCGCGAACTGATCTCCAGAATTCTACCATCCCATCGTGTCTGATCCCATGTACATCAACCGCCACCCAGATACGCTCGGACTCTGGGCAATTAAGGAACACGTGCTCCGAATCTTCCTCCGCCCCGCCGCACCAGTCGCAACTCATGTCCTCGATGCCCAGCATCTGCCATCGCCTTACTTTATCCCATAGACGGCCTTTTCTCAAATACCATAGAAAGAACATGACTCTTCCTGAGATTTTTGATGATCAAAAAATTTTGACGTCCAGGCAAAGATCTGTATCACACTCCTCTGTCGTTCTTCTCAGTTCCTCATACACTCTCTTGACGGAGAAGCCCATGCCCTCCCAGTAGTGGTGATCCATATCCAACGAGAGCAACCTTGGCTCCGGCAACTCAGATAACATCCGAAGAAACTCATCTACGCGTTGATCAGACAGTTCCACCAGAAATTTTAGCACCCACACACTTGCATCCCTCGTTTGAGATAACGTCTCCTCCTTCCCAGTCGCCAAGGAGAAGAGACAAGGGAATTTTCCCCTCCAAAGCTCCCTCCCCAGTCCAATCATCACGCTAGAACCTGAAGAGATGGTCATCCCCACCTTAGGCCGGAGCTTATGCACTACCTGCGGTAAGACCCGACGGATCCCCCGCCAAAAGGGTGACTCAAAACGGCACCTTGCAGCCACCAGCTCGCCTTTTACACCATAAATAGTCCTGATCAGGCTGACCACCAATGAGTTAGAGGGACCCCAAACACGTGCCACCCATTTAGCGATGAGTGCCATATTCGTTACTTCAACAACCAACACACCAAGCCCTCCATCGTTTCGGCCTTTCGTAACGTCCTCCCACCTGACCAGGTGCACCCCGGCACCCTGTTGCATGTTACCCATCAAACCATAGGAATCTCCTCATCAGAATCTTGACCTTCTTGCGAACCCCAGTCGGCATCATCCGTGTGGAGAAGAAAAAAATCAGAATGGCCGAGAGAACATGCTTTAACAAAACAAGTTTACCCCCCTGGATAGGGTGATCGCCTTCCAACCAACCAATCTCTGTTCAATCTTCTGAATAAGCCCATCCCAGTTCGATTTTCTTGGTTTCCCAGGCACCAGAGGCGGACCCAGATAAGAGATAGGAAGATCCCCCAACAGGCACTCGGTCTTGCCCGCAAGGACGACACGCTCGGCACAGCCATCCCGAAGGAAATAACCACGGACTTGTGTTTGTTAATCTCGAGGCCTGATAGTGCACCCAACACCCCGACAAGCTGCACCGCATTTGCATTATGTTCTTCTGAGCCTACCAACAGAGCAATCGTGTCATCCGCGTATTGTAATAAAGGGACGGAGATGTCCTCTTTGTTGTGCCCTTGCACCAACCAATCTCAACAGCCTGCCGAAAAAGCACTCCCAAAGCATCTACCACAATAACAAATAGCATTGGTGCCAAAGGGCACTCCTGCCTCGCCCTCCGTTGTGGTTGGAATAGACCCCCTCGAGCTTACCATTCACCAGAATGGAGTAGGAGGAGGTGGTCACACATCTTTTCATCCAACTTACCCACATCACCGAGAACCCTCTCCTCCTCGGAGTTAAGAATTATTGGAGGTCACAAGTGTTAATCATGATTATAGAGGGTTTCTAGGGTAATTATGACATTACTCAAGGTTATGGGTGTAAATATCCCTATTATCTATATAAGCATCCACTAGCCAATATTTATAAACTGCATCCCATCCCTCTCTCAAGATCCATAATTCTTTGGAATAGTTTATTCCTCTGTCATCATGAAGAATATACTGAAAGAGGGTACAAAATACAATCATCAACTCTTTCTGAAGAAACTTCCCTTTTGTCACAAGCCCCTCACAAGAGAAATGTCCACCATTTAATAGACAAATATCAAGCATGCCCAAACACCTGCAACAATGAGCAGGTTATGGATAGAGATGAGTCAGTCTGATGTACAATTGAGAGTGGACTTCTGAAAGATTTGTGCCATACGTTATAAAAGTTTATAACTTATATACTATCGAGTAAATCAGTGTTGCCGAAGTCGGTATTCGCTATTCAGTTGGAAAGGTCACTGCATAAAGAATAATCGGTATTCGTGCGACTTTCGGATTATTCGGTTTTGTATTTTTTAAATTATTTTAAATATAAGATTTAATTATAATACATATATTCTTATATATTTATACATATATGACCATCAATTAATAAGAATCCAAAATAAAAGCACCAACTGACGAGATACATAAATGAATCTTTAATATTACTGATAATATTGCTATAATTGCTATAAATAGTAAGCCTTCACAATTAAAAAAATACATATAAAATAAAAAAGATTCAGCAGACGTCCAAATAATCGGATCGACTATTCGATCAAGCCGACTACTGTTCAGTCAGGGATCCCCCCACCCCACCGCATAGTCGGACCAACTATTCTTATAGTCAGCCGACTATTGCAACACTGGGGTAAGTCTGATTTCCTCTATCCCTCTCAAGATTCGTCCATCACCTCCAGTAATAGTCTTATTGGCATGAAATAAAATAACCTACTATTATATTCAATTAGTGAAACTACGCCTTCACCATCAAAGCTAACAGCATAGGGACCACTTGTTAACGTGAAAATACCTCCATGTAAAACATATCTTTCTCGTGCAATGATCGAATGAAGGGCAGCTACTGCTGTGATATTCTCCATGGTCCCAAGATTTTTCAAGAAGGGTGTATATATAAGGGTTTTGCAGTTCACATGAGCCATACTTAATGTGAAACTTTTGATCTAGAAATGGCATAAGGGTTGTATCATTTTCCATGTCCATGCTTCTTAACTTTTCCAAGTCGTTAAATGAGAGTCCAAATACATCATGGATTGAATGCACCAGCAATATTTCTCTTCTTGAGAAATAAGGATTTGAGGGAGGAGGTGCAATGGAGCACAGCTGCACAAAACCAGGAGATTTAATTCTTTAACATTGTGTAAGGGCTAAACTGGGGAAGAAGTATCTTCAAGCATTGATTATAAACATGTTAGAATAAAAAGTGTCAGTGTCCTTGTGCAATAATATAAGGTCACAGTTGTCTCCTATCCCTTTTCAATTTTATATGTTTGCAATCCTTAACTTAATATCGGAAGGGAGAAATAGTTGCAATCAGTATGTAAGTAATGGTGCAAGGGTTATAAATTCCAGATGGTCAAGAAAATGGCATTCCTGTTCCTTCTAGTCTAATCCAAAGGAAATACACATATATCAGAGAACAGTGCATCATCACATAATCTTCAAGCATCAAGAGAACTGACCCACAAAACTGTGAATTTATAATCCCTTGAGCTTGATCAATGTTTCCATTCTTAGGGTGGAAGAATTTTTACAGAAAATTTACCCAGATATGCAAAGCAATAGCAAGCTGTCAGAAGTCATAACCTGAACTTAGTTGAGACAAGTAATGTGAAAAAGACACAAGTGGAAAATCAAAAGTTAGATCATACTTTGCATTGCCAACATAAATCCAAGCACGTAAACCATGTTGTCAGAATATTCACTTAATATTAGAAAGCAAGTGGAGCTTTTCTCGTAATTTTTGTCCAGATCAGTGCAAAGCCCTACCAAAGCAATTCCCATATTTTCGTTTCGGGCAGTTCAAGTTCAACTCTACTATTGCATTATTGTTTGTTTCCCTTCCCATTACCATAAATCACTGCCAACATAAGAAATAAAATAAATGGACAGAACAAAAGTGACTACTTCCGATCTAAACAAGTAGAATATCAAAAAAAAAACAATAAATATCACCAAAAGATCTCCCAATATCCCGCAAAGATCTCCCAATATCCCGCACACTAGCTGTGATAGCATCCGATTCCTCATGTTTCGATAAAATCGATCTACGATGTCAATTTCAGGCATCTGTAAAAGCCTCTAATGACTAGTTAGAAATCCACCCAACATCAGATAAACTAAGTACAGTATAATTAGAAATTAAGTAAACAACATTCAATCAACGATCGTCAAACCATCCGTCTTTTTTTAAACAAACTCAAATCAGATAAGAAAAAAACCAACAATTGGAGAAGACGAAAAAGGATCAAAAGATAGGATCTTACTCTGTAGCTTCTTGTCCATGTATCTGTGGATCAGAAAACAGAAGGCAAATTTTAGCGCGAGAACTAACAAATTACCGAAAAGTGGGGATCGGAAAACGAATTTTAGGGGGGATATCCACTTACTTCTTGAGATCCGGAGGCTGTCCCGACCTGCTCATGGCGATGATCGAGAGAGGGGTGTGTGTGTGTGGCGATTAAGGTTTTTGAACGAGAACACGAAAGAGAGAAGGGTGGCGATTAGGGTTTTCGGACGAGAACGCAAAAACCCTGCAGCCCAGAATGCCTGTTAGAAAGTGGAATACTTGGTTGCTCAACACGGCTAATCGGGCAATACCCGTTCGTTATCCTTGCATTCTTTCTCATGATATCTTTTAATTGTGTTTAAATAAAAATAATATAAAAAAGCTAATATAACACATAATCAATGTTGCATCACATCACATTTATCATTCTAACACTCCTAATCATCCAAATAGCTAATATTTGCAGGAGCATACCTCAACCCAAATCAATTCAGTTACCAAATAGACTCAATGAGTCATGAGGCAGATAAGGTGCGTCGATGTGGTGGTGATGGAAAGGCAGGGGAAGGAGGATAAAGAGCGAAATTAAAGGCATGAATTAAATTTACAGCTAGAATATTACCTAAGAAGCGGAAGAAAATGGCCTCAAATCGGTTGAAGGTCGACGAAGATGAACCGTTGTCGGAGTTCCTTTCGCGATGATTGGATCTCCACGTCCACTTGTTCCTCCTCATTGCACATCTTCTCCGTCGCTTGTTGTCATCAAGGCGAGGAGATTAGGATTGTTCTGAGGGGCTAAGAACATATGAAGAGGGATCAAATTTGGAAGAACGACAGAGGAGTTTAATTTATAGGCTAGTCAGGGGCGTTTTTTAACGGTGATTCTGATCAATAGATGGAGCTTAGACGGATTTGAAGCTTGCATGTGATTTAAGGATGGCAAATCTCAAGAAATCGCTCAACACGCCCATCAGATCATAAATGGAGATCAAAGGGGATTTTGGATGAAAAATCAAGTCTAACACATACATCATTCGAGGAAGAGAGAAGGAGGGAGTTGACAGAGGTCAACATGGGGAGCACTCTCGTTGGTCCATGTGGACCAACCAGAAAAATCCCAGGAAGGAATTATTGGTAAAGTAAAAAAATTAAATGATTTAATTAAATTATATTAAAATATGAAAAAGAAACAGAAAAATTCACTCTTCCCACATTGTGTATGAGGTTGTCCACTTACAACAATGATAAACGAATAAGACAATGTCATAGTCCTACTATGAGAAGCAATAAATATACAGCACTTGCTAATTTTTTACATCGCATATATATTACGAAATTTGATTATTATGCACTTTCGAATTTTTTAAGAACATTTATACTCCAACTTTTAAGCAATTTCACATGCACTCCTATCTTTTCTTAAAATTTCACAATATCATCCTTATGTTGATATAAAATGAGAGCACAAGTGTATCAATAAAAGGCCACTTGTAGGATTTTGTAAAAATATACAGGACACATACAATTGTATTGAAAATAGGGATATAAACGTTATTGAAAAACTTGGAAGGACAAGAGTAAACAAATCCTCAAAAGATATGGTGTAGCATTTTTTGTATTTATTTGTATGATATATCGATCTAACTTGGCTCGACCCGACTGAACCATACGAACCAAACCGGCAATACAACGATTCGGTCTTTTCTGGTTTCTTTGAACTGCTGACGTCAACACCGGTTCGACCGCCATAAAATTAAAAACCGATACATGTTTGGTTTGATGTCCGGTTCAGTTTTTAAAACATTGGTTGAGACATTACTTGGATTCTTTCTCACAGCAAAAAAAAGGTCTTGTCCAGTTACAAAAAAACCCTTATAATGTTAAAAATTACATTAAGACCCCGTAATCTTATTTAACTCTTACACCGCGACACCTGGACACCGTTCCGCCCCTCAAGCCCCTCCCTCGGGCACCCGGAAAAGGATCCTGAACGGAAAGGTTCATCCAGGGTCTTTCAACGCATGTTAAAACCTGCCTTGTGAAAGTTCTTCCTGCAGGGTGCAGCCTCATCAAAAAGGACATCAGGTTTCTTGAAAATGATAGGGTGATTTTCCTCAAATTTATAGGATACTATCCAGTAAAAAAAACTGTTTAAGCACAACAGAGACAACATGGAAAATACAGAAGACCATGCTGAAGTTTCATCTACTCAGGTAATTATTTACATACAACAAGAGTTATCCACAGAAGAAAGAGTCTGAATCTATATACAGGTAACATGCCAAAATTGACAGCTTTCTCTATCACCCGTCAACTAAACTATCTCGGGCTTGGATCCCCGATCTGATTCCTGAAATACGAACATCTAGCCTATATCCTCTGTCAAATCTATACAGCAACAGTTGAGAGATAAAAGAGCGGGCAATGAAGAACGAAGAAGTGCCTGTAGATGTAGAAGCCCACGTATCTACACATCATCTGATCTACACCATAAGAGCTGATTTATGATGAAGTATCAGCCACTTGGAACTTCGGTGTAAAGAAGTCAGCAGCTACCATGCTCTCGAGGTAAAGAACTCATAGTCTGGCTGCCTATTAATAGATTTATGACCAAACTTCTCTATCGATGCTCTTGCCATCATCTCAGCGGTTTGATTGAGTGTCCTCAACCGCTCTTTCAGGACTTCAGAAGGGTTCAACAAAGGAGCGCCTGTCTGGAATGAGTTAGCCTTGGAGTCACCGGGTAGAAACCAGCACTCACCCTGTGCGTATACAATCATCCAAATGTAATTGCATTTCAAACCAAATTTACCAGTACAAATAACAGCAAAACTATGAGTACATGACAAAAATGGGTATTTTGGTCATAATGATCAATCGACTACTGGTCTGTGATCGATCCACCAAGTGACCGTTAGCGAATAAAATATCATCAAAGTGATTGATCACATCTTGAAAGTAAATAATCAGTTAATAACCAATAAGTTAAGTGATTGATCAAAACATAAACAATGAGCCCAAATGATCGATAACTGTGAAGGAGATGATCGGTCCAAAATAGTAGAGGCTATTGATAAATCAGATCAACAAGATGATCGATCAACATAGTTTTTGTCTGACATAAGATAACATTGGATGGTCATAGTATGACTATATGTTGGATATGCATTGACACTCTTCTATAACTTGATTATTACAAAAATCTTCATCTTCTTTGAGTTGTCCATAGCTTTTAGTTTGTCCTTAACATTTGCCTTTGATGTACTTCAACAATTGAATAGCTTTTCTTACGTATTCCATTGTCAATAACTCTGCTCTTTTATGCTTTAATCTTGAAGCAAAGCAATTAATAAATCTGTAGTATTATTATATGTACTTACAACGTTCGGTATCATCAAAACAAGAATAATATGAGAATGCAAAAATATTGCTAGTAAAAATGTTTGCTTTTTCATCAAGCTCGAGTTCATCACATACATATGATGAGAAATTTGTTTAAGGGATTTTTCCGGAGTAATTTCGTAATAACATTCATTAACCCTGCATAATTGTGAATTACGCTCAGGACCCTAAATAAGTGTGCTGTCCTACACATGTAACCTTCCGTTACTTTATTTCGTTAACTCAACAAATGATTGAGTTAATCTGACAAATCAATGATCTAACGGCTGGAATTAATCTAAATAAAAAAATTAAGTATCCTACCTGTTTCTCTTGAGTCAGCCCCTGCATCCATCGTGACTCTAAATTTAGGGTGGGGCTCTATGACAGTTGGTGAAGGTGACGAGCTTGCATACGGCGGGAAGGAGGATGGTGGAAGGCAACGGCAAGGATGAGGATTTTGCATGCAGAACGATGATAGAAGGTTGCGGCAAGCCTGCATGGAGCGAGGCATTGTTGGGGCTCAACGATGGTGGAGAGCAGCGACAGGCCTGCAGACGGGCGGGTACAGAGGAGCGGTGGAGGGCAGCAACAGAACTGGGGCTTAGGGAGGAAACGAGGACTTGAAGAAACGATCGGGGGGGGGGGGGGGGGGGGGGGGTTGCAAAGGTTGGTCCGTCAACGAGCGAGGGGGGTGTTTAGCTTGCAGGTCAGTCGACGGGCGGCAAGGCTTCGGTCGGGTAGGAGGAGTTTTGCAGAGGTGGTCGGTCAGGCTTGCAGGTCAGTCGACAGTGGGGGGGAGTGATATTAGTGGGGTTTGCAAAAGTTGGTCGTTCGACGGACGAGGAAGGGAGGCGAGGGATTAGGGGACTTCAGTCAACGGGGGATTGGGTTTGGGTGGGTGGGTGGGGGGAGAGGGGGCCTTGCGGGTCAGTCGACCAGGGGAGGGGGAGGGAGGGGGAGATTAGTGGGGTTTACAGAGGTTGGTCAGTCGACAGATGAGGAAAGGAGGCGAGGGACTGGGGGGCTTCGGTTAGTAGGGGATTGGGTGGGGGGGGGGGCTTCGATCGGGGCGAGGACGGGCGGCCTTGCAGGTCGGTTGATCGGTGGAGGGGAGGCTTGCAGGTTGGTCGACAGGGGGGAGGGGGGAGGCGACTGCAGCTTGCAGACGTGGTCTTGTGGGCGAGGGAAGGGGATGGCAGAACTTGCAGAGGTGGTCGCGGTCGATGTCAGGAGGAGAGAGATTTGAGATAAGCTCGGTGGATCCAGCAGGGGATCAGCGGGGCTTCGCTTACAGAGCTCAACGAGGGAGGGGGGGAATGGACTTCGAGCAGCATGGGACTTTCGACAGTAAGCTCGACAACGAGCTTCGAGCAAGGCCTGAGGAGAGAGGGGGTTCGAAGAGGATGGAGCTCGACGGCGGGGTTTGAGAAGTGGAGCAAGCTTGCTCCGGGGGGGAGGGGGGAATGGTTTGCTTGCAGAGCTCGACGGGAGGCAGGGGGATCCGAAGGAGATGCGGCGGAGTCAAATTCCTAAGTAGTACCTGGGAAATACATAATTACCTAGGTTCTACGTAATGTTTTTTTTTACTCAAAAACTACAAAGGTGTCGCATGTTCAACATGCGACACCCCTTAAGTTTTTTTTTTTACCCAGGAACTGCGTTAGTGTCGCATGTTCAATATGCGCTATAGATAGCGCATATTCAACATGCGACATATGTCCAGGGAATTCCTATCGAAAATTCCTAATATACGAGTGTACCATACTTACTCGAATTTGGACATTTACGTCGGTTGTGACCTTGACCACCACAATTTCCACATTTATTCTTATTCCTGCTCGTCGTCGGCTCATTTGATGTGGATGCTTGAGAATTGCTTGTGGCTTTGTTGGGACAACCACGGTGTGTGTGACCCAATATTCCACAATAGGAACATGTATTTTGCCGAATCACGTCTCTAACATCCATTTCATTATGTATTCTTGTTGTACGTGGACGACCTTTACCGCGTTTACGCTTTGGGTCCGGTCGTAACTCAGGATATTCGAGGGGAGCCCATGTTTCACGATCACCGATGGGAAAAAATTGTACGTGGACGACCTTTACCGCGTTTCGATACCTGTACAGTCCATTTCGATAGGAATTCCCTGGACATATGTCGCATGTTGAATATGCGCTATCTATAGCGCATATTGAACATGCGACACTAACGCAGTTCCTGGGTAAAAAAAAAACTTAAGGGGTGTCGCATGTTGAACATGCGACACCTTTGTAGTTTTTGAGTAAAAAAAAAACATTACGTAGAACCTAGGTATTTATGTATTTCCCAGGTACTACTTAGGAATTTGACTCGATGCGGCGGGGCACCGAAGCATGGCCAGCAAGATAGGCGGAGGTGGTGCTCGACAGGAGGGAGAGGGACATTCGATGGCATTTTTGCAAATAAGAATGAATATTAGGGGCAGTTTTGTATTTTTCCAATGGTTTCCATCAAACATAACGGATATTCCAAACAGAACATTATGTCATGTAAGAGATAAGCATTACTCGGGATTTCTCATGTAATTCATGATTATGCGAGGTTATGAATGATATTATGAAATTACTCAAGGTTATGGGTATAAAAATCTCTTTGTTTAATGATCAAAACATAAACCATATGGCTTAATACACAAACATATAACATTTCTTCTCCTAACTCGCCAACCTTGCATAGTTCCTATACATTGATGGCATGCTTCGTTGTCATGCCTAAAGCACGCAATCATGATCCTATGCACATATCATATAGCTTTGAGAAGAGAGAAGGTGAAGGGGCAATGGTATCTGATGACTTATATGCAAATAAGTTCTCTAGGATAGTCTTCATTGTTCCAGATAATTCCAATCAAAGGGAGTGGAAGCAAGAGGAAAAAGAATGAAGTTAGAAAAAGGTACAACCTTTCTTTGAAGCGACGAAAAAGTTGGGAAGTAGCTTCTACTAGGACGAGGAATAGAAACATTTGGTTTGTGGGGTGTCTTCGCTTTTCTATTTTGAATTGATAAGATCCACCGACTTTACTGGGAGAGGAAGGAAAGAATTTTCACTTTTATTAGCTTAGTTGTGGACCTCATCTATCACATCTTCCCTCATCTGCTTGCTCTCTGACATCTTCCTAAGCAGACCATTTATACATACTACATAATTTCTAACATCTCTTGAATGAGAAGTGTAGAGATAAATTTCAATTATTATACTCTTTTTCTTATTCTATTTTCTTTCATCAATTTTATGTAACCATATGTCTTAATACACAAACATATAACCTTCCTTCTCCTAACCCGCCAACCTTGCATGGTTTCTATACAATGATGGCATGCTTCACTGGCATGCCTAAAACATGCGATCATGATATGTGCATATCATATAGCTTCGAGAAGAGAGAAGGCGAAGGGGCAATGGTATCTGATGACTATTATATGCAAATAAGTTCTCTAGGATGGTCTTTACTGTTCCAGATAATTCCAATCAAAGGGAGTGGAGGCAGGAGGAAAAACAATTAAGTTAGAAAAAGGTACAGCCTTTCTTTGAAGCCACGAAAAAGTTGGGAAGTAGCTTCCTAGGAATAGAAACATTTGGTTTATGGGGTGTCTTCACTTTTTTGTTTTGAATTGATAAGATACACCGACTTTACTGGGAGAGGAAGGAAAGAATTTTCACTTTTATTAGCTTAGTTGAGGACCTCATCTATCTCATCTTCCCTCATCTGCTTGCACTCTGACATCTTCCTAGGCAGACCATTTATACATACTACCTAATTTCTAACATCTCTTGAATGAGGTGTAGAGATAAATTTCAATTATTATACTCTTTTTTCGTATTCTATTTTCTTTCGTCAGTTTTATGTAACCATATGGCTTAATACACAAACATATAACCTTCCTTCTCCTAACCCGCCAACCTTGCATGGTTTCTGTACAATGATGGCATGCTCCACTGTCATGCCTAAAGCACACAATCATGATCCTATGTACATATCATATAGCTTCGAGAAGAGAGAAGGCGAATGGGCAATGGTATCTGATGACTATTATATGCAAATAAGTTCTCTAGGATAGTCTTTACTGTTCCAGATAATTCCAATCAAAGGGAGTGGAAGCAGAAGGAAAAAGAATGAAGTTAGAAAAAGGTACAACCTTTCTTTGAAGCGACGAAGAAGTTGGGAAGTAGCTTCCACTAGGACCGGGGAATAGAAACATTTGGTTTATGGGGTGTCTTCACTTTTTTGTTTTGAATTGACAAGATCCAGGGACTTTACTGGGAGAGGAAGGAAAGAATTTTTACTTTTATTAGCTTAGTTGAGGACCTCATCTATCACATCTTCCCTCATCTGCTTGCCCTCTGACATCTTCCTAGGCAGACCATTTATATATACTACCTAATTTCTAACATCTCTTGAATGAGAAGTGTAGAGATAAATTTCAATTATTGTACTCTTTTTCTTATTCTATTTTCTTTCATCAGTTTCATGAAATTTACCCATAGGTCTCTCCTCTATATAAGAGAGCCTATGGTTCCATGGAATAACAACTCTCATATTTTCCCAACATGGCATCAGAGCGGCGCTCCTAGGCAGAAGCTCTCACATCCCAAAAACTCTAGACCTCTACCAGCTACCCCCTCTCTCGAGGAGTCTCCGTTGCCGACCGCTCCCTCGCTCACCCGAGTCGCCGTCGCCGTCGGCCCCTTCTCTCTCTCTCTCGAATCGTTGCCACCGTCGACTACTCCTCTTTCTAGGAGTCGTTGCCACCGCCGACCCCTTTTCTATCTCCAATCGCCTTCAGCGCAGATCTTGAGGTGTCGTCAGCCCCTATCGCAGTGCCACATGTGGGTCACCTCGGTCCGATTCAGGGTGATGGATTTGGTTGCAGTTTGAGTCTACACACGCAACCGAATCCTCCTATGTCAGTGCAGACAAATATTTCTTCAGGTCTACGATCCTAGTCTTCTTCAATCGGCAACATCTGAGAGAACAAGATAAACATCCCCACCACGTGCGCCTTTAGAGATCTAGTGCCCATAGTCAAGATGGATGGGTCGAATTATGAGTTGTGGGCCATGCAGTTCATGAGAAGTCAATGGGTAAGAAAAATATTCTTACCTAGGAAGAGTCGACAGAGAAGATAGGGTTGAATGCCTCATGGGAGTCTGACGATGCATGTGCTCAAATATGGTTGTCTGGTACCTTGATACCAGAGATTGCGAGTGATGTTTTGCACCAGTCCACAACCAAAGCAATGTGGGATATACTTGCTGCTTCGTCTTCACAGTCGAAGAATGAGATGGATATTTAACAGCTTTAGCATGATATTTTCACTGTAAAGCATAATGGGCGACCCCTTCATGCTCATTATACTGCCTTGTGTGGGATGTTTGAGAAGCTTTATAGCATCATGCCTCTCACGGCTACCCCAGAGGAGTTGAAAACATATCGGAATGCCACGATGGTTGGTGTTTTCTAGGCATCTATTGACTCACAATACGAGGCAGCATGCTCTCAGATATTGGCAGACGCTACTATTCCTTCCATGGAGGAAGCTTTCTACAGACTCATCACGATCAACATCCCTTCACTGAATTCCATGTCAAACTCTTCAGCAATGGATGCATTCCGTGGTTGAGGAGGCTCTTCCCAATTTCGTGGTTGTGGACCTCGTAGTAGAGGTCGTGGATCTCGTCAACCCTATTATAAATTTGAAGCTGGAAATACTATTATAAACTTTATAGAAGTGCAGACTGTCTTTTCTACATCTTTCAAAATTGTGCAAACTAATAATGCTCTGTAATTTTGTACTCATGTGCACTCTCAATTCCTCTTATCAAATGGTATTCTTCATCAAACATCATGTATCTACACCTCTCAACAGAATGGTGTTGCTGAGAGAAAAAATTGTCACTTACTTGATGTCACTCGCACTCTCCTTATTCAGAGTCGTTCCCCACATTCTTTATGGGAATATGCAGTTCTTACATCTTGCTATCTTGTGAACCGTATGCCCTCATCAGTGTTGGGGGAGAAGATACATTTTTCACTTGTATTTCCAGACAAGGAGTTTTTCTCTCTTACATCTCATGTCTTTGGGTTTGTTGCATGTGTCCATCGATTGACTCCAAGGATTGACAAGCTCTCTCCTAGGACTGTCAAATGTGTCTTTATCGGGTACTCCAGGACTCACAAGCAAGGTTTGAAAAAAACGAAAGGCGAAACGAGGCATTTTCCCTGGAAGCAAGGCAAGACGTAACCTCGAGGCAGTCGAGACGTAATCCTCAATTTATATAGGAAAATAATTACAAAATATATGATAAATATATTTATTGGTGAAATAATCTAATCTGACAAACATATAATATACAATAATGTAATATATGTGTTAGAGTATTTGGTCGTGCGCCCATTGAGTTGTAGCTGGGTAAATGGATCTTGGAGAAGATCCATTTACCCCATCCATGTGTTTAGTCCCACATCGCCTAGTGGTGGGACTTGGAGGCTCTGGAGAGGCTATATAAGGAGCCCCAAACCTCATGTATCCATTGAGAAAGTCAATAGACAAACACGCCCCGTTGAGGGCTTCTCCCGTGGTTTCATCCCGCTCCTCACGATGTAGGGTTCCACGTTAAAATCCCGTTGTTCTTATTTTATTCTTTATCCTTTCCATGTTTAAGCTTCCGCTTCCTATTTTCTAACATGGTATCAGAGCGGGTTCGATTCTTGAGGATTTCGTGTTCTTTGTTTATTCGAGATTCAATTGTTGTTTACTCCTGAAGATTATTTTATTGAAGATTATTATTGGTCAAAAGTTCTTGTTCTATGGTTTTCTGAAATCCTAGATTTGTTCGTAAAGATCTGCTCTCCAGGGCTTGCACCATCCTCAAGCCGCAGGCGACGGCATCTCGGGAAACCAAAGGGTTTCCTCACTGGAAGCCAGAGGGCTTCGAAGCCCTGTTCTCTGACCAATCTGTCGCGTGAGGGATTGCCACAAACCTAGCTCCAGGGCACCCTCCCTCATGCGAAGTCACGCTCAAGCCGCCACCCTCGAAGCAGGACTCATCTCCTGGCGGATCCTTCTTCCTCATGCACAAGCCCTCAAGCGCGCAGAGATCGCGCTTCTCCTCACGCGATGAGCTCCTCCCATCCAAGTTCGCAGGCAGCCGCAAGTGCTGCAGCCTTGCGGCTCTAGACTCCAAATAGCCGCTGCAACCCGATCTTGCGTGCTCCCTTCGACTCCAGCGACTTCTCCTCCCTCGCACAGTCGACGCGAGGCTCCTCTTCGATCGACCCCCCTTCCCACCATCACGCGTACAAGCGCGCAGTATTCTTCATAGTGCTCCAGCAGCGAGGTCGCAGGCGAGCAGCCCACGCGCGCACTTCGCGTAGGCGGCATCGCGCGCTCAGACACCAGGCGAGTCGCTTCATCTCCAGTGGCGCGCGAACAGCCTCAGGCAATGCGGCGTAGCCCCTTCGGTCTCCAGGGCGCAGCATCCGTGAGGGGCAGCAGCATCCTCCAATCGGGGAAGTCCTCCCCCTCTCGGGCGGCGGCATCGTTGAGAAAGGGTTCCCATTGAGAACCCTAATTACAAAAGTGGACGAAATGCATATAAAAAAAACAAAAAAGAGGGGGAATGAGTTGGACCCAAGTGGGCCACGTTAAAAAAATTTGCGAAAAAAAGGGAAGAGAAAAGACACGTACAAGAAAAAGTCGTACGCAAGTATTTCAAAAAAATGAAAAGCCGTAAAAAAATGTTGAAACGGCTTAAAAAAAGAAAGGTATTTTTTAAAAAAAATTGACAGCTTATTAAAAAAATGAAAAGCAGCAAGAAATGTTTGTGAATCTTCATGTTGTGTACCCCTATTTATCTTATCTTCTCCCAACTTTGTCGATGTTCATTTTCCGACAAGTATGAGAGAAGGGGGGAGTATGGTGTAGAGTCACATGTCTTGATCCAAATTTCAGATTCAGATGTCAGATGCAGATTTCCGACCAGTTATTTGTTCAGACTCTATGGTTTTCAGATGAAGATTCTCCATGCGTAAGATTCAGGCTCGACACTCAAATTCCGAGTCCACAGGTGTGATGCGCAGTTGATCAGACTCGACGGATTGGTCAGAGTCCAAGTTCGAGGCACTCCATGATGAGGCCCATTTTTTAAGTTCTCCAGAGAGAGACTCCAGTTTCAGACACGCACGAGTTTGCGGTCATTTTCAGATGAGCACATGTTGCCATCATTTGTTCGTGGTCCCCATCGTTATTCTTGTTTTGTCAGCCAGAGTTTTCATGTGAGCCATAGGGACTCCATAGTAGAGGATCATTTCCTATGCCATGTTGGCAAGGACTTTCATGCGGTATCATAGGTACACCAGAGTAGTGCACCATTCTCTGTGCCAGATGGAAGAGACCCAGTTCTCCGAAGAAGAAACTATTTTCAAACTCCATTCTCCAGCGACGTTGCACTCCGAGGAGGATTGCACAGCCACGACCCTTATTCAGTTTGGCCCTTTTCAGAGATGGAGCAGTTGTCCACATTATTGTGGCGGGCCAGAGTACTCCGACGAGGAGACTCAATTTCCAGTTGCAGTGACTCTGACAGGCGCAGTTCAGAGCACATGCTCTCCGACGAGGAGATTCAGCAGACTCACACTCCAGCCCGTTCGTCATCCTCACTTGCAATGCATGAGAAGCAACGTCCTCGACTGCAGCAATGTGCGCATCGGGTTGATATTATCCATAGTGTCTTGTAGCGTTGAGTTGAGTTTCTTTCTTTTTGTCCAAGCTGAGCATTGCATGCTCCAACTTGAGGGGG
Source organism: Ottelia alismoides (assembly GCA_037367405.1). Taxonomy (NCBI): domain Eukaryota; kingdom Viridiplantae; phylum Streptophyta; class Magnoliopsida; order Alismatales; family Hydrocharitaceae; genus Ottelia; species Ottelia alismoides. The sequence continues at coordinate 696,444 of JAZKJV010003717.1, read as the reverse complement.
AGTGTTAGAGTATTTGGTTGTACGCCCATTGAGTTGTACCAGGGTAAATGGATCTTGGAGAAGATCCATTTACCCCATCCATGTGTTTAGTCCCACATCGCCTAGTGGTGGGACTTGGAGGCTCTGGAGAGGCTATATAAGAAGCCCCAGACCTCCTGTATCCATTGAGAAAGTCAATAGACAAACACGCCCCGTTGAGGGCTTCTCCCGTGGTTTCATCACGCTCCTCACGGAGTAGGGTTCCACGTTAAAATCACGCTGTTCTTATTGTGTTCTTTATCTTTTCCATGTTTACGCTTCCGCTTCCTATTTTCTAACAATATGATGACATAATGAAGATAAGAACATGAAAAATGATATGTCAATGCCATAAACCTTTCTATTAAATTTCTACTTAGTCTAAAGGAAATCATTGGCTATAACTATCACTAAAATATTTATCAAAGTTGACTCAAGACGCAAAGTTGACAACAGCTACGGGCAGATACGCAAACAGCATTAAGCATGCAATTAAGCAAGATTATAATGGATGAAGGGTGATTTGACACTCTCGTGTGTTTAATGGTGATTGGGAGTACGATAAAAAGTATTTGTATTGGTAATGTAATATTTGTGACGTACCACTTGATATTGGAAGTTTCCACTCTATAAAATCTATGGTCAAAAAAGGGATTAGTTATAGTTATCATTATAGATATCCAAGTTGTTAATAAGAATCATATGATTTGAATCCTAACAATATGTTCTATTGAACCCATATGAAGAACGGTCTGATGTCCCCTTGTTCCACCATACCCAAAAATTTTTCTTATATGGGTATTCGAATTCACACGTAGTTTCTTATATGTTTAAAGGTGTAATAGTAAGAGTTCATTGAAATAAATTGAACATATTATTGGTAAATATACATATAAAAGAGGTCAAATTTAAGCATTCATCTTACATAAATATATACTCAACAATTAGGTCTTTATAACTTTCTAAAAATACCAATAGGACTAACTTTAAAAAAAATACTTGAAAAAATCTCTAATGCCTCACCTTGCACCTCACCATGCCTCGATCGCCTCAGTCAGGGCGCCTCAGTCAGTCGCCTCGAGGCATTTTCCCCCCGCCTCATTTCGCCTCGAACACCTCAATGACTCGAGGTGCATTTTTTCAAACCATGTTTACAAAGTGTATATATGTTATGACCCATTACATAGGAAATATTATGAGTGCAGATGCCACTAGACTATCCCGAATAGTCGGTCCGACTATGCGGTGCGGGGAGGGGGGGTCCCTGACTGAATAGACCTCCAGTCGGTCAATAGTCGGCCCGACCGAATAGTCGCCCGACTATTCGACCGACTGACCCGACTATTAGGCCGACTGGAGTTTGACTTTTGATATTTTTATTTTTTTATTTTTAATTTTCAATTTTTATTGGTTACATTTTACCACAGTATCGCAACAAATGTCATATTCTATATATCTATTATATTGATTGATACTTTTATCTTGGATTCATGTTAACTAATGACCATATATGTATAAATATATAAGAATATATGTATTATAAATAATTTTTATATTAAAAAATACAAAACCGAATAATTCCGAATAGTCGCCCGAATACCGATTATTCTCTATTCAATGACCCCTCCGATTGAATACAGAATACCGTCTTCTGCAACACTGCATGCAACAACTGCCAGGGTTTGCTACTGAGGGAGAGTGTTCGTAGGTGTGTAGACTTCATAAGGCAATATATGGCTTTAAGAAGAGCCCAAGAGCTTGGTTTCAGAAGCTCTTAGATTTGATTGAAAAGCAAGGTTTCAAAAGATCAAATGCAGATCATTCTCTTTTCATACAGAGAACTTCTAGAAGTACAATTGCTATTATGGTGTATTTTGATGATATACTCATAACATGAGATGATATACATGGGATAAAGAGGGTGAAAGAATTTTTGGGTCGCGTTTTTATTACCAAAGATCTTGGTACTCTTAGATATTTTCAGGGACTGGAATTTGCCAAAAATTAGCAAGAGCTTGTGATGACCCAAAGAAAATATGTTACTTATATGCTAAGTGAAATAGGCATGCTTGGATGTAGACATGCTACCACGCCTATGAATCCAAGCATGAAGCTATATGATCATGATACTGATGAGGAAGGCAAGAGAAGATATAGAGAACTAGTGGGAAAACTTCTCTACATCACTATTACTAGACCTGACATCTCATTTGTTGTCAGCTTGGTTAGCGAGCTTATGGAGCAACCTTATCAGATACATATGGATGCTATACACGTGATACTAAGGTATCTTAAATCATCTCCAAGGGCAGGGCTGCTATTTAGAAAAGGAGGCATCGTCACTATTTTAATGTGCACATATGTAGATTATGCAAGGTGTCTCAAGCACAGAAAATCCACAATAGGATTTGCTATATATGTTGGAGAGTCTCTTGTCTCGTGGAAAAGCAAGAAACAGACCGTAGTAGCCTGATCTAGCATTGAATCTAAATATAGGGATATGGCATAGACAACTACAGAAATGATGTGGGTTCGAGCAGTACTAGTAGATCTACACATAGATGTTCCTCTTCCTATGTCACTGAGGTGGGACAATTAGACTGCCTTATTCATTGCAAATAACCCTGCATATGAAAGAACAAAACATATTGAGGTTGATTATTACTATATAAGAGACGTACTTCACAAGGGCTTCATTTCTACTTCCGATGTCAGCTCTGGAGACTATACTACAGATATCTTCATCAAAGCCTTACTTAGAGGACCATTCCAGAAGTGTTCATCCAAGCTAAGCATGATTGATATCTATGCTCCATCTTAAGGAGTTTCTTTAGCAATGATGTAAAAAACTTTTGAATCAATGAAAACGTTTAATTAGCTGTATCGGACTCAGGTAAAAAAGGTAGTAGGAGGCATAGAGTTTCCCTTCTAACATTTCACTCTCCAAGATTTGTGCGACAAATAGGTCAAAAAAGGAAAAAAAGCTTGTGGATCAACACATTAGATCTACACAATCGTAAGCTTAAATAAAAGGTGTTAATGCAATATCAACCAATAAAATATTCAAAAACGAAAACCAAGAACAAAATTAATCGTAATTCTATCAAGGAAATTTAACTGCGTAAAAACCTCGATCAATCATCAATCATACACTAACAAGTTGCTTCAATTCGCATGGCTTAATCGAAGTACACGATCATGCAAAAACAATTGACTGAGTTGTTTATTCAAAAGCCGTAGGGCACCTTTATATAGAAGAGAAACCCTGGAGGGCAAAAGAACATAAGGAGAAATACATAGAGAAAAAAGAAATAACATATGTGATGAAAAAGATATTAATAATATAACCTATAACACTCTCCATCAAGCTAGAGCAAAGATCTCTATCATGTTTAGCTTAGAAGAACACTTCTGGAATGGTCTTCTGGTTAGAGCCTTAGTGATCTATAGTTTGCTCTGTTGAGTTGACATTGGATGTGGAGATGAAGTCCTTTTTGTATCATGTCTCTAGTATAGTGACAATCCACCTCGATGTGCTTGGACCTCAGATGAAATGATGGATTATTGGCAATATATAAAGCATCTTGATTGTCACGTGGCAGCTACATGGGAAGAGTATGCCAATGGCAAGGTCAATCAAAACATAACTGACCCGCATCATCTTAGTGCTACCTTGCACCACAGCTTTGTATTCTGATTCTGTACTGGACCAAGAAACAATTGTTTGTTTCTTGCTTTCTCATGAAACCAGCGAGCTACCAATAAACATTGCAAATCCAAATGTTGGCTTCATGTCTTTAGGGCATCATGCATAATTAGCATATGCACATGCTGTGATCTCAAGGAATTTCTCTTTGTTGAAGAGTAACCGTGTATCTGAAGAAGACTCCATGCACCTTAGGATCATGGAGACCACATCCATGTGTCTGACATGCTTTTTCCATAAATTGATTAACTTTGCTAACGACAAAGGAGATGTCTCGTCTAGTGATAGTAACATACAGGAGCTTCCCAACGAGCTCTGTATATCTCCTTCTGTCTACATTATTTGTATCATCATAAAGTTTCATGCTAGGATCCATAAGAGTAGTACCAGATCTGCAATTCGCATTCCCTGTTTCTAGAAGGGGATCAATAACATACTTTCTCTGAGTCATCACTAGCATGGAAGGAAATATCGCGATATATCGCCGATATATCGATATCGACATGGGACCGATATGGGCACCGGCATGGCGATATATCCCGATTTTCAGGCATTTTCTTCACAAAGGCTCGTCGATATGGGCGATATTTCGGCGATATATCGTCGAAACATCGTATCGATACAATATCGAAATACGGCCTTCCATGATCACTAGTCCCTCTCTGATTTCTGGCAAATTCAAGCCCAACAAAGTAATGCAATTCTCTAAATTCCTTGGAGACAATATGTCAAGCCCAACATTAGCAGGAGTATCTCGATAGTCCACCCAATATGTCTAAGTAAACCTATGTGCCACAAGTTTGTCTTTGTCCCGTCAACAACGTTGTATGTTTTATACTTCACTGTAAAGGCCTATTTGCATCCAATCACAGAGGTCCATGCAAGAGCAGTAACTAGGCTTCATATGCTTCTTGATTGTACTGCAGACATTTCTTCCTCCATAACTAGACGCTATTGGTTGTTCTTTATAGCCTCTTGGTATGCACGTGGGACTGTTACAGCTGACAATCCCACATATTGGGAAACATGTCATGAGAGAGGGTGTATAACACATGCAAGCCTCATCTTTCGAAGAAAAGTAAGCTAGTCCAAATACTATGAAGGGCCATCCTCATGTATGATAATATCCTGAGTAGACGCACTCTTAACCTGTGTAGCCTCATATTGTACAGAAACATTAACAATGCCATCAGTGGAAACCAAGTGTTCAGAATTTATCAGGGATGTGTTGGATGCTGGGGAAGGTACATGAGCAGGGGATAGAGAGGTAATAGGTTCGTGAACATACACATGAGGAGATGTTATAGATTCGTGTCCACATGAGCCATAGTAGGAGCAAGAGTGGAGGTGGAATGCAAACCTCCTCATTAGACTCAGAAGGTGTCATCCTATCGCCGTGGGAGAAAAAATATAACATACTCAAAAAAGGTGACATAAGCACTGACATAGTACATCCGCTTAACATGATCAAAATACGGGTACCATTTTTGGGTCCGAGAATCACCAACAAAAAAGTGTTTTACCATTGTTGCAAGATTCGATTGAATGGACCGAATATTCAGCCAAATATTCTTATTCGAGGGTGTGGTTGAATAGAATATTGCTATTCGGTCATATTCGATCCAACACGAATATTCAGGTATTCAACTGTCTATCCAATTGTCTATTGCAACAAACTACTAATTTTTTATTTCTTAAAGGTTTCTATTCATCCTAATATCACAAAAAAATGGAAAAAATATATCACCACAAATGTTAAAGCTTCATATATGTAACTTGTTAATTGGTGCTTTTATCTTGGATGTTTATTGGTTGATGACTATATACATACAAATATATAAGAATATATATAAACAACAAAGTCTTTTTCCACATTAAGTAGGGTTAGCTATATGGATTCATTGCCTCTATTCATATCTATCTTGGGACAATCTCAAACTTAGATCCAAAAAATTAAGATCCCTTCGTATAGTCTCATTCCAACACTTCTTGGGCTTTCCTCGCCCCTCTCCTAGCTGGCTAAACCCAGAATTCACGTCTCCTAACTAGTGCATTAGCCAACCTCCTATGCAAATGACCAAACGATCTTAAGTTGTTTTCTTACATCTTATCTTCGATCAGAACTACACCAACTTTCCTTATAATTGCATCATTCTGAATCCGATCTTTACGTGTATGCGTGTGTGTCCACACATCCACCTTATCATTTTCATTTCTGCTATTGCCATTCTCTACACATATCTATGGTTCACATGCCAACATTCATATCAATATAGCATAACAAGTCTTACGGCTGCTTTGTAAAATTTCCTTCGATTTTCAAAAGAATTTACTTATCACAGAGAACAATAGAGGCTCCTCTCCACTTTAACCAACATTCATTTATTATATTAATAACATCTCTATCAATTTCCCCATCATTTTGCAAAATAGATCCCAAGAATCTAAAAGAATCTTTCTTCTAAATGTCATCATCACCAATCTTCACCTCGATTCCTTCATCATTGCTTCCATTAAAAGTAAGCTCCATATATTCAGTCTTAACCCTACTTATACAAAATCCTTTAGTCATCAATGCATGTCTCTAGACCTCAAGCTTCTCATTTACACAATTTGTCTGATCAATCAACACAATATAACCAGTGAATAACATACACCAAGGTATCTCATCTTGAATGTGACTTGTCAACTTGTCCATAATCAAAGGAAAAAGGAATGGACTCAAAGTTGAACATGATACAGACCAATATTGATGTCAAAATAATCAGTCTTCCCAGACGGGATCCGTACACAAGATAAAGCCCTATCATACATTAATGTATAAGATAGGTACTTGTCTGTTCTCCAAAACTCTCCACAGTATCTCATGTGGACAGAATCATAAGCCATCTCTAAATCAATAAAAATCTTTTGGAGGTTCTTCCTTTTAGCTCTATAAATCTTCATTGTTCTCCTCGGTAAGTGGATGGCTTCAATTTGGAACGACCTAGCATGAATCTAAATTGATTTTCCTTTACTTTAGAAACTTGCTTCAACCTTCTTTCAATCACATGTTCCTAAATTTTCATAGTGTGACTCATCAACTTGATACCTCTGTAATTTGAACAAATTTGAATGTCAGTTGTTCTTATAAAGAGACCACGATGCTTCTCCAATCTTCAGGCATTTCCTTACTTCGTCAAATATCATTCAATAAATTTGTAAACCAAGTCAAACCACGCTCACCTAAAACTCTTCATACTTCTATAAGAACGCCAGCATGTCCTACATCTTTTCCATGTCTCATAACCTTCAAAGCCTCCGCCAGTTTCTTCCTTTGTGTTCGCTACAGCTTGTACGATTCAAGTAGCTTTCACTACTAGCTAGATCTTCCAAAGCGACCTCACTATTTCTTTCCCCAATGAAAAGTTTATGGAAATACTGCTTCCATCTAACCTTTATATCCTTCTGAGTAACAAGTACATGACCTTCCTTATCCTTAATGCATCTCACTTGAGAAAGGTATTTGCCCTTCTTTCTCTTACTTTGGCCAAATTGAATATATCCTTTTAGAGCTCCTTAGAATCGAGATTTTTGTACAAAACTTCACAAGTTTTTGACTTATCTTTGCTTACAGCCTTCTTTGTTTCCTTCTTCGTGATTTTGCAGTTTGTGACAGTTTCCTCTGTTCTATCCATAGAAATAGTTTTAAAGCATTTCTTTTAATTTTGAGCTTCCCTTGCACCCCTCCACTCCACCACCAAGCCTCCTTTTAGCATGGAGCTCCTCTCTTTGACTCTCCTAGCATCTCTTTGGCTACCCTTCGGACACAAAATGCCATTGCCTCCTACGTCTCATTTGCACTTCCATTACAATCCCAAGATAAGTCTTCTAAAAACCTTCTCCCAGAAGCTTGATTGCTTTAATTGAAGATTCCACCATCTAGTTCTAGTGATCTTGAAAACCCTTCTTTTCTTTACCAACTCTTTTATTTGCACATTCATGACTAACAAGCAATGTTGAGTTGTTAAATTCTCTCCTGGTATTACTTTGCAGTTTTTGCAACACAACCGATCTCTTCTCCTCAACGTAAAGTAATCTATATGTGTTCTAGTCGAGTCACTCCTATAAGTAATTAAATGCTCCTCCCTCTTCTTGAAGAGAGTGTTTGCTATGAAAATATCATAAACCGTTACGAAATCTAGAATGACTTTTCTCTCTTCATTTATATCCATGAAGCCATGTCCTCCATGAATACTAGCATACCATGAAGCATCTTTTCCCACATATCCATTAAGATCTCCACCTAGGCAAATCATCTCTCTTTGTAGGATTCCTTGTATAATCTTATCCAAATCCTCTCAAAAAAACTTGTTTAATCACTTTATCTAAACCAATTTGTGGTGCATAAACTGAGATGATATTCAGAATTTCTTTTTCAACCACCAATTTTAGAAAAATAATCCGATTCCCGAATCTTTACACACCAACCACACAATCCTTTAAATCCTTAAGACAATCACTCCAATACCATTTATGCCCCTATCTTTACCTGAATACCAAAATTTAAAGCATGTCTTCTCGATCTCCCTTTCTTTCTCTTCAAATAGTATCTGAATTTTCTTTCTTTCTATCGTGTCTACAATCTCCGTCGATTTGCCAGTCAAATTGCCAATATTCCAACTACATATCCGCAACTTCCTTTGCAACATCTTTTTGACTAACTTCTTTACTTCCACGTGTCCATCATACGGGAACCCTTACAAATTTTGGACTGCATCTGGGTGACGATGCAACGGAACTAACTTATTTACTCGTATGTATTCCTCATTCGAGAACATTTGCAAATTTTGAACTACATCCGGACAACGATGTAGCAGCTCTTACCAACTTCTCATTGCGCTTGTATGATGCAACATGTCGCTAATATAAGAATATATAAAAAAGTACTAAGCCTTCTCCCACTATAAGTAGGGTCGGCTACATGGATTCTTGCTCAAATCCATGTTGAAAGATTCGACTATTTTTTACGTTGGCCGTCGACTACCTAACGCAACCCCTGCAAGAGTGGGATTTGAACCCTGGTCTTTTGTGTGGTAGACACACTGTCTTGCCACTAGACCATTAAGTGGGTACTAATATAAGAATATATATTAAACAAATTTTTATATTTAAAATAATTAAAAAATACATAACCGAATAACTCCAAATATTCTCCCGAATACCTAAATATTCTTTATTAAGTGACACCCCCTGATTGAATACTGAATACCGACTTCTACAACATTGCACTTGAGAGATCTTGGAGAGATCTTGTCAAGTGATGGACAAAGACCGCACAACAAAAGACACGAGGTGTTAGAAAACAAGTTCTTTTCAAGATACAAAATTGAATTTTCAAGATACACAATTATAAAAGGAATATTTTCCTCTAGCACGGATGACAGTGTACGGTTGATGGGATAGCAAGCAGTGAGGACAGAATCTCTCCAAAAGGATAGAGGAGCATGATTCTATATTAGAAGAGTAGCGATAACATCTAAGAGATGGTGGTGCTTTCATTCAGCAACATTGCCTGTTGGGAAGTTTAGGCACACAATGTCTGATGTAGGATCCCAAGAGACTTGGAAAATTAAGATAATTGATGATTAAAAAATTCCAAAGCATTGTTCGAGCGATTTTATTTGACAGTAGTAGAAAAGAGATTTTTTATTTCAAAATATTTTCAAAATAGACATTTAAAATCATCAACAACAACTAAATGGAACATTACCTTAAATATCAAAATACAACTACTCAAATAAAGAAGTATTGCTACGAATTTGATGAGTGGGAAAACTTGTATGATAATGCTTCCCAAGTTGGCAAGCTTCACACCAAAAAACTAGACTGAGATGTGACCTGAGGGAGGACTCTAAACGACATCTGTCGAAGAAGATGACCAAACATGTAACATCATGGGTTAGATCCTCGGATTGTTATCGCGGAAAACTACCGCAAACGTCTTGTTGATTTCCGGCCCAAGTGGACAAGTTGGCAAGCACCCAAAAGGCTTAAGCCCAAGTTGTCTAATAGTATCCTCCATTACTTATAATCTAGTACCTCACTTTGTGATTACTAGATGTGATACTATGTATGGTGTACTACAATCTTCCCCATATACTATAGCTACGAGGAGATGGGTTCAATAAAGATGGAAGATTTGCCTGCATATGGAGGCGGGACCAAGCTGTAGAGACCACCTGCTCACAGCCACATCCAATCATCGTAGCCGTGAGTATATCTGAAACATAAGAGAAGAACGGTCAAAATGGCACACCAGTTCAAGGCCTTGGTAATTTGACTAACTGACAATATATTCACAAAAAATTTGGATGCATATAACACATTCTGCAGACGCATATAAGGCATCAATCGACTCTCCCTATCCCGTAACAGGACAATGACTCCCATCGATAATGACTAGAGATCGACCAAGAGGAATGGTGTAATAGAATGTGAATTGTTCTCTATTAGAGAATATAATGCGGAAGCTTGATCAGAGAAATAAAGATAAAAACATCAAGAACAACAGGATTTTATGTGGAACCCTACTCCCTAATGAGCAAGATGAAACCACGGGAGAATGCCTCAAAGGGTTGATTGTTCATTGAACTTTCTCATCTGATACAGGAGGTCTGGGGCTCCTTATATGCCTACACAGAGCCTCCAAGTCCCACCACTGGTAGATGTGGGACTAAACTCCTGGAAATGGTTACCGATCTTACATGATAATGATGCATACTCTAACATTCCCCCTCAAGGTGGAGCATGCAATGCTCAGCATGGACAAACAGAAAGAAATCTCAAACTCACACTACAAGACACTATGGACAATATCAATGCAATGTGCACAACTGTCGACCCCTGTTGAGGGCGTTGCTTCTCATGTCGTGCACGTGAGGACAAACGAGCTAGAGTATGAGTCAAACTGAATCTCTTCATCGGAGAGCATGTGCTCTAACTGTGCCTGTCAGAGTCACTGCAACTGAAATTGGATCTCCTCCTGGAGAACTCTGGCCTGCCATAACATGTGGACAACTACTCCATCTCTAAAAGAAAGAACTGAAAAGCCGTGGAGACATCCTTGTCAGAGTCCATGGTCGCTGGAGAATGGAGTCTGGAGAAGTTACCTTGTCGGAGAATTGGGTCTTTCCCATACTGACTCAGAGGATGGATCTCTACTCTAGAGTCCCTATGAAATCACATGAAAACCCTAGCACACATGGCATAGGGAATGGAATCTCTACTCTGGAGTTCCTATGGAACACATAAAAACTTTGACCACAATAAAAGATGGGGACCACATAAACCGATCACAAACACGTGCAAATCAAACTGAAGACTCGAAAAAATCTGAACGTCAAGTCTGAAACTGAAAATCTATAGAGTCTAAAAATCTGGATGGCCTGGAGTCTGAAGAATCTGAAAATGCAACATGTAGAACTTTACACAATACTCCTCCTTTATCCCAAACTGGTCAAAAAACAATAACGTCGACCAAGTTGGGAGAAGACAAGAAAATAAGGAGACAACAAAACATCACAAATGTCTATCTCAGTTTTTATCTTCTTTTTTTCAATCAATTTTTTCCTCAAATCATTTTTTCTTGTCTATTTCCTTTTTTTCCTTTTTTTAATAGCCGACTCATTTTTTTATCACGTATGATTTTGTTGTATACGCCTCTTTCAAAATCTCTCTTTGGAATGAGGTCAATCAATGTTTTTTTTCTCTCTTTTTTAATGTAGGGACTCTTTTTCCTTTTTTTTAAATACAGACGGTCTGGACTGGGCTCCTTATCTACGGTTCCCACTTGGGGAATCCTCTCTCATGAATGCATGCCGCCCCCCATGAGGCTATGCTCCTGTCGCCCCCTGATGGGACCTTCTGATGTCGCCGCCAGCGGAGATGCCGGAGAAGAAGGATAGTCCGACGATGGTGACTGGGATCATGGCGCGGAGGAGGGGCTTCTTGCAGCTGGAGTGTTGCCACTGCGCTTGGAAGTCGGAGGGCAGTGCGAACTCCGCACAAAGCTAGAGAGGAGGGTGACAACGAGGAGGTCTGGGAGGAGCGGTACGATGCTGCCTCGAGCTGGAAGGAGTGCCGCATGCGAGGAAGAGGATGACGACCTCTTGGAACCCATTGTCGCCGCCTCTGTTGCACTCGGAAATCAGAGAGGCGGTCCGAAGGTCGCCGCCTGGAGGTGACCGGAGATGGGGCTTGGACTCGATCGGTAGGGAGAGATGGGGCTTGGACTCGATCAACATGTAGCGATGGTTGCGATATGGCGCCACCTGCACGATATGGCATCGCCTGCACGATATGGCGCCACATGCGTGATGGAACTCCGTTATGGGGCTTCTCCTCCTTTCTTCAACTTCGTGAGGGAGAGCAATATCACATGGGACTTAGAGATGAGTTGCGGTATTGAGTTCTACACGTGTGTGACCACCCACGTTGGAGAGGGTGGGAAGTTCCTAAAGATGTGCCATCTCTATGGGAAGAGCCTTCTAGAGCGAAACATATCTAGGGTTCCTCAATTGAACCCTCTCTGCTACATGAGAGGCGTTGTGTATTAGGGTTTCGTCTGGAACCCTAGAATCATATGACTAAAGACTCATCACAAAACATTGGGTTTCAGAAGAACCCATAGAACTCGATTCTCTTTAAAAAATCTTCACAGAATTAGGATTTCACGAAACCTTAGAACTCTTAACCAACAATGAACATGATAATCTTCAAGAAAAAAACTTTGAGAATCAAACCCGTTATGATATCATATTAGAAAATATAATGCAGAAGCTTGATCAAAGAAATAAAGATAAAAACATTAAGAACATCAAGATTTTACGTGGAACCCTACTCCCTAAGGAGCAAGATGAAACCATGGAAAAATGCCTCAAAGGGTTGATTGTTCATTGAACTTTCTCATCTGATATAAGAGGTCTGGGGATTCTTATATAGCCTCCACAGAGCCTCTAATCCAACCACCGGTAGATGCGGGACTAAACTCTTGGATGGGGTAAATGGATCTTGGAAAGATCCATTTACCCATCTTATATGATAATGACGCATACTCTAACATACTCTGGCACTGTAGAGATGATGAGATACTCCAAATTCCACATGCAGTTTGAAATATCACAATTGTGGCATGTGATAAGAGCATAATCGATATTTGAGGTGTCCGCAGAGGCAACAATGTAAGACGAGTACGGAGAATGACTAATAGTACCGGTAGAAGGGCTCATGATATCCCCCAAACGGGAGACAAGATCATCATAATTCTAATCAGCAGAAGTAACAGCAAGCTCAAACTACTCAATATACGCATGGAGAACATGCTTCTGATAGCATGTATTCTTAGAGTGCTATATACATTTGCACTGAGGGCAAGGTTCAGGAATGTAGTATGTGTATTTGTTCGGACATATTGCCATATAGCGAATAAGCAGAATGTGAAGACATACATGAGGTATATGTGGTTGTATGCGGTATTCTAATTTTTAAGTTAGAAAAAAATAAATAGCTATAGATATTTACGACTTTTCAATTTACCTAATAAAAGTGGAGTTGCATGCTTTGATGTAAAAATAAGAACAAACTCTATCGATAATAAAGTGAACATGTTATAGTGCTAATCACCAATATATAACTGCAAATATTAAAAAATGATAAATAATCTTAAATTAATTATTATTTATATTCAAAATAATTGATTATATATAAGCATTATTCTCCTTAATACAAGCGAAAAAAATAAAATTATTTCCATGTGCACTCTGGTAATTCGAGAGAGAATGAGAGGGGGAGAGAGCGAGAGGAGGCGAAAGCGAGGAGAAAACATGTAAGAACAAACACAAGGCACCCATCGCAGGTGATAGGAGGGCCATCACAGAGAACAGTATCTGCAGGGAGATATGAAGGTTCGAGGGAGAGGCCGGTGTTGACCCCTTCCTAGAGGAGTTGGCGGGGAAGGGCTTTTGGCGTGGTGATGGGAGAAGAACTTGGAGGCATAAGTAGAATGAGAGAGATTCAGGAGACCATCTCTCCAAGGTGCGCACGACAGAGGAGCCACTTTGCTTCTAATGTGGAAGGTTGGGCCATTATCAAAGCGATTGTCCCCGCATGGTGACCCGATAGAGGGAGAAGGCCGCCCCATATCCATCTTTACTCAGTAATGAAGGATATGATCAAGTGATTGATAAAAAGTTTCAATCAGAGGCGATTTTTGCTGACACCTTCATCTCTCTCTCGAAGGGTGCGGAGGAGGAATACCCTCTAGAAGGTCTAGTGATTTGGGGCGACGAGGAGGCACCTATGCAGCTGGTGCGAGATGGCCTTTCAGTGGCAAGGATGGTAGGGGAGATGGTGGACTTGCTATGCCTACCGGGAGGGTTGTTCTGCCTGAGAGTTTATCCTCGAAAGGCGTAAAAGAGGTTCTGAAAGGGGTGTTGGAGGGTTGCCTACCACCAAAGTCAAGGGGTCTAATCTAGTGGCGAAGGCCAAGATTTCTTGATGGAACTCTAGGAGGTACTGAAGATATCTGGAGGATGAAAGTTATGGGTGTTCCATTAAGGTGTCAGAGAGAGGACGCTCTCCGAGAGGCACTACGTCATGTCGGGGAGGTGGTAAAGCTGTGCAACATAGGTATGCAGCCGAATGAGGAACTGGAGGTGGTGGTCGGTATGTGGGGATCCAAGTCCCTGATCCCTTTAAGGGTGACGTTGTGGATTGACCATCGACCGTTGGCACTTAGGATGGTCCCTCTTAATGAGAAACCACACAGTAGCGAAGTAGCGGAGGTGTCGAGGAAGGAAAAGCATTCGGTCAACAATGAAGTCTAAGAGCTACAATCATCAGCAGGAGTTTCAGAAAAGGTGATTTTCATGGGAGACGAATCATCTGCCTTTTGGGGAAAACCTATTTTCAAGGATTCGGTGTTGGATATTTTTGACGCGTTGAACTAGGAATCGGGTTTGGTTGCCAACCCGACTACCTCGGGTTTTTTCAACCCGATTAGTTCGGATGCCTCCACTAACTAGATAACTTCGGGTGCACTTGTCAGTCTCGTCAACCTATGTGATCGAGGTTTTCAACAAACCCAAATATCGATGTCTTGATCGCCAACCCGATAAGCTCAGACCTTCTAGAGAAACAACCCCTTTCAGTTGATCACATGGAGCTGTCAGCTTCGGTTTGGCTGCTAGCTACAAACCATGGCACGATGCAGAGCTCCGAAGCGAGATTTAGCTCAAAGATCTCTAACTTGGAGGAGCTTTTGATCCCAGGGAGGGTCTACTGAGCAGGGATCGTGGAGATAAAGAGTTGTTGCATCCTCAAAAAATGATGATGGAGATTGAAGCCTCAGGTTTTCATGGGAAAAAGGACGAGAATCGATTGGGTCCCAAGGGTGCCACCGAATTAGCGTTGTTGCGACAAGAGGACAGAACTCAAAGCTTTTTCTCATCACAAGGGTGAGGCGAAGTCATATTCAACTGCAGGTATCCCTCGTCATGTGAAAATTAGGGGAGGTGTTGACCGATGCAGGCAGAAAGGCATTGGTAGGGCTCCGACAGGATCCCAAGTGCACTGAGGGAGGCGGGACCACAACTAAGGTATTTCTCAAGGAAGTGTCGGCAAGCAAATGCTCTTGATTAGAAAACGTCAAGATTGGAGTGTGTTAAAGAAGAGGGTTTCGATCAGGATCTCTACGTTGAGAAAGAAGGGCAGGAAGAAGAAGCCTCAGTGGCATGAGAGATTGTGGAGTCGGAGAAAGTAGGGAGGGCGAATGACGATCGACAAGGCGAGGAGGAAAGGGTAGCTAACCTTGATGCGTTGGCGGAAGTAGCTTATTCAGAGGGGCATTTCAAGCTGATTGTTGCACGTATGATGGGGATTCAATTGGCAGGGAATATCCCATCGGTTTCCCAATCATGCTGCTATCTTGGAACGTGAGGGGGTTGGGCCAACCTGATAAGAGTTTGGCAATCGACTCCTTGTTTGCCACATGGAATATTGATATGGTGTTTATTCAAGAAACAAAGATTGATTTATGGGGATCCGGACGATGGAATTCCACACTAACGGAGTTCACTGTGGTATTAACGAGCTAGAGCTCCAAGAGAATCGTGGTGGTGTGGAATGGGTGTATAATCGAGTTGGTTAAAGAGGTGAAATGTAACTCAATCTCGGTACTCCTTATCAGTAAAGCGGACCGGTCCCGCTTACTTGTCTCTTCGATGTATGGTATCTCGAGAGTCTCTTCGAATGTGATTATGTGGGAAGAGTTGTGGCTTACCAGGGAGAGATTTCCGGAGATAGCTTGGATTATGGGGGTGATTTCAATGTCATGTCATGCTCTATACGGAGGACATGCCTGGTGGGAGAGGCGCGCAGGATCCAGGCTCTGAGCTCTTTGCTGAATGGGTGGAGGAACTTAATTTGGAGGTTTTCAATGTGTCTAATTGCAAGTACACATGGAGGATTTCGTCATCCAGATCGCAGATTGATAGGTTCCTTTTGTCAGTTGAAGCCTTAAAGAGGTTCGATTTGGTGGTGGTTACTTCACTACCTAGATTGAGATCCGATCACACACCTGCAATTGTAGTGGCTCTTCGTCTTATTTCATATCTGAGCGGTATTGGATGTTGGAGGAAGGTTTCCGAGACTTGGTTGTTTCTTTCTGGATAAACTTGGAAGGGGAGGGATCGGCCACGATGAAGCTCACGATGAAACGAATTGTGTTACGCCGCAGATTGTTAGAATGCATGAGGATCATTAGGGCAGAGCATGGTTTGAGATGGAGTTAGTCCCAAGAAGAAGAGTTCAAAAGATCGTGGAGGAGGATAGAAAAGAAGAGTTTGAGTGGAGGCAAAGATCAAGATAGAAGTGACTGAAGGAGGGCGATTTGAATACTAGATACTTTCACAATGTGACAAACGAGAAAGAGGAACATGATTCATTCCATAGAGGTTGGGGGTGTGGAAATGCGAGGGAGTCAAAGAATGCAAGATCAGTGATGCAATATTTCAAGGGTAAGAACCTGCGGACAGATCACAACAGTTCGAAATGACTTGGCTTGGAGGTAAACTGCATGTCAGATAGTAACAAAGAGGGGCTAACAAGACCTTTTAGGGAGCAGGAGGTTTGTTGTTCACACTTAACCCGGATGGGTATCCAGGTCCGAATGGTTTTCCTATCTATTTCTACAAGGAGTTATGGGAGCTCGTCACAAAGGAGCTGATAGAGGTTGTGACGATGTTTGCAAAAGGAAATTTTGGTTTTGATAGACTAAATCGATCTTTTATTTTCTTACTTCCCAAGAAAGATGTTGTTACCAACTACCAAGGTGGAGTACAGACCCATCGGTTTGATGAATGCGATCTAGTATTTAATCCTAGCAAAGACTTTGGCAAATAGATTAAGGGTGTTGTATAAGATCGTGTCACCGGCTCAAAGTGCTTTCCTCCCAAACAGATAACTCATGGATAGTGTGGTTCTAGCTTCAGAAGTGGTAGTTGATTGGCGTGGGTGCAAAATGAAGGGAGTGATGTGGAAGGTGGATTTCTCCAAGGGGTATGACTATGTAAATTGGCGATTCATCTAGGCATCCCTACACAGACGTGGCTTTTCTGATACGGCTTGGATGAAGAGGTGTATTACGACAACTTCATATGCAGTGCTTGTGAATGGGGGGGGGGGGGGTCCAACTGTAGCGTGGTGTCTGTCAGGGATGCCCTTTGCCCCCCCCCCCCCTCTTTGTTTTGGCTAACGATGTGTTGACAGTTATGGTCAATCGTGCTAACACTAGGGGATTTTAAAGCAGATACTCAAAGGAGGAGATTTCAATTCATATTGCGGATGATATCATCCGTTTGCGGAAGGAGGTCCATGAGCTGCAGGGGTATCAATGCGGTCCTTAACATCTTTGGGACATTTTCAAGGCAGAAAATCATCAAAGCAAAGTCGGAGTTTGTATCTTTTGGCTTGGACGTGGAGGAGATTGTTAGTTATAAGGCTTGGTTGCGTTCTCCAAGGGGCAAATTGTCGATGAGGTACCTCGACGTTTCGTTGATGGCAGGAAGATGATTGTTGCATATTGGCTATTGGTGATTAAAAAAATGGAACATAAGCTAATAGGTTGGAAGTTTGTTTATTTATCTAAAGGGGGCAGATTGGTTGTATTGTTGAGGTCGGTGCCTTCAGCAATTCCAATTTTCTTCCTATCATCGAGGCTTTTACCGGTTGGGGTGAGAAGGCAACTAGAGGGCATCATGACGAGGTTTTTCTGGACTTCGTCCAGTGAAATAAGGGCTTTTCCTTGGTAGACTGGAAGATGATCTAAGGAGGATGGGGGCCTTGGAGTGCATAGACTGAAGAGATGAATAAGGCCCTGCTAGGCAAGTGAATTGCGCGTATCTGGGGGGATTGCGACAATCAATTTACAAGGTTATTTGCAAGATCTATGGGTCAGATGTTCCTTTCTAGGGGTAAGGGAGCTGGGGCTAACGCCTTCTTATTTCTGGAGAGGCATATGTAGTGTAGAACAAGAGATTTGTCCCTTTCTAAGACCGGTTGTGGGGGAAAGACGTGGTTTCAAGTTCTGAATCGATAATTGGACTGAGGATGGGGCTTTGGGAGAGTATTTCCCAATATTGATGGTGTTGGCTACTAATCAGGATGTATATGTTGCAAAGGTGTGGGATGGTCATACATTCTTTCAACAATTTAGAATTGAGCCATCGGATCAACGGTTGGAGGAGCTGTTGGTTTTGCTGGAAGAGCTCAGGAATGTACCCGGGCTCATGGATAGGAAAGATTGTTGGTCCTGGCAAGATGGTTGATTTTCAATTGGGAAGGTGTACAGCGCCCTGAAAGGCCCCGTGACCTATGATCCAGAAGGATGCGAGGCGGATTGTAGAAAAAATTGTAAATGGAAAAGTACAAAAAAACGTGTCATGGCCATTCGCTTATTCATTGAGACGATGAAACTATAGTAACAATTAACATTTTTAAGCTCAGTGGTACTTTTTTCTTGTCTGTAAACTTTAAGCACTTGTTTATGATTAAAGTAACCATCTTTTTTTAAAAAAAAGGCACTTTCGTTCTAGTGCTTACTGAGTTCTTCTGAACCTGTCAAGCACTGTGACAGATTCATTAAGACTTGCACATTTACCTTGGAGTTGTAACTCTGTAACCCCACGGCTGGAGAAACTATATTGGCAGCATTACAATGCTTAGCTTCACTGCTTCGATAAGCAAAATTACCAAGACAATGATAGGTCAAGAATGCAGCACGGAGATTACCATCAGGTATTCTATAAATAGGATACCATGCCACGGAGAACCTGGAAATAAACGTAAAAATACATGTTAGATAATGGATGATGAAAAAACAAACAGCAGCTAAGCATGCTAACCAGGAAGCAGGACCAATGTCATGCAGATGCAAGCATTCCAATTTTGAAGGATCGCCAAATATCCGACTGTTCAAAGATCTCTCACCCCTAACAAGCATTTTTATCCTAATATATATCAAGAAACAAACCATCAAGAGAAATACAATGGGAGTGATGAATAACGTTCAATTGAGTTTGCATGTCAATCTAAAGAAAACAAAGGCACAAGTAATCGAAGATAAGTAGGTGTAAAGCCTTCATAAGGAATTGTTAATAACCATACGGTGATAATGGGCATGTTGAAAAAAAGAAGAGACATACACATGTAAAGCTTATACCACAGAATCATGTTCTTAACTGAAAACAAGGATGGCACACCTACTTGAATTCCCTAACCAGGCATGTTCTCAACAGAAATGCTTGGAGCCTTGGAGACTGAAACACCTCTAAACTGGTGACATGATAGAGAATTTACACTTCCGCATGGAATATTACACATCTCCATCCATAGAAGACTGGGATAGGCCACTATCATACTATTTCTGGACAAGAATCTATGCAGCGAAAGTCCAAATCACCATATGCTTAGATTTGTCCATAATTAGGTGATGCAATTTTTCCCAAATTGACAGGTCAAATCAGATTGAAGCAATTGTTAATTTAGAGATCTTTCAAAATTAGGATTCGCATCCCTACTTAGTTATTTTAAATTAGATGCTTATTTTATTTAAATAAATTGAGATTCTAATCTCAATATTTTTGGTAGATAATTTTAGTTATGAGTCAAATTAGGAAGTCAATTAGAGTCATTATAATTGATTAGGATTTAATCTAATTTGAATTTGATTCTCTTTCTGATTTTGTAATCCCACCCTCCTATATAAAGGGGATGGTAGGCATTTATTTCAAATAGTTCAGAATATATGAAAATTTGAGATTTATCTCCCTCTCAACGCAATCTTCGTTATTCATCTTCAAAATCACGCGCAACTGGCGACTGTGTGTTCTCTTCTCCCATCTTCTAATTTCTTCTCTACTAAATATTTCCACAGTCAACATTTACTTTTTCACCGTTGGATTTTTTCATCTGCATCAATTGGTATCAGAGCATGGCTACCAAGTCGTTCTTACAACTCAACGATCATGTTGATTATTAGCGCCTGAAGTTCAATTTAAGCCGCCTCTGGCATGGATCGTGTCTACGACAAAAAAAATTCAAGCATCACCTCCTATCAAGCGTGAAAGTTCAACAATGGTTGGATTCATTTATTATGCAAGATATGCTCATCAACGACTCCTCCCACGAAGAAGACATATTGATGTAAAAGAAGCCATCGAAATCAACATCGACACCATGACAAATGTTTCCCAGAAGGAGGCGACATCGTTGCCACCACCAATGCCCCCGTCGGCACAAATACCTATGCCAACCGCATCGCTGTTACTCCCGCTACCGACATCGACAATGCAAACTCCTACCCCAAACCACCATCGTTGTGGGGTTTCCTGTGCCTTCCACCACTACCTCCCCCGATGGGGATTTAAAGGAAAGCTCCACCATTGGAGTAACTTTGGGCAATATCAATGGAGCACCCACACCCGTACCCTCATCCGATTCCTCTACAGAAGAAACCACCGCCCGTGCTACCTGCACGATAGCCGGTGTTGTCGCTTTCACCATTGTTATAAAACAACATTGCGGAAGCGAAATGATAAACAGAGCATAGAAATAAAGATAAATAGGAAGGACACAAAAGATTTTACGTGGAACCCTACTCCGTGAGGAGCGGGATGAAACCACGGGAGAAGCCCTCTAATGAGGCGTGTTTTTCTATTGCTTTTCTCAAGGAGTACAGGAGGTCTGGGGCCCCTTATATAGCCTCCCCAGAGCCTCCAAGTCCCACCACTGGACGATGTGGGACTAAACAACTGGGTGGGGTAAATGGATCTTCTCCAGGATCCATTTACCCTGCTACAACTCAATGTGGCGCATATACGAATACTTCAACACTCCCCCTCAAGCTGGAGCATGCAATGCTCAGCTTGGACAAACAGAAAGAAACTCAACTCAACGCTACAAGACACTACGGACAATATCAACCCAACGCGCACATTGCTGCAGTCGAGGACGTTGCTTCTCATGCCGTGCAGGTGAGGAGGACGAACGGGCTGGAATGTGAGTCTGTTGAATCTCCTCGTCGGAGAGCATGTGCTCTGAACTGCGCCTGTCAGAGTCACTGCAACTGAAAATGAGTCTCCTCGTCGGAGTACTCTGGCCCGCCACAATAATGTGGACAACTGCTTCATCTCTGAAAAGGGCCGAACTGAAAAGGCCGTGGCTGTACAATCCTCGTCGGAGTCCACGGTCGCTGGAGAATGGAGTCTGAAATTAAGTCTCCTCGTCGGAGAACTGGGTCTCTCCCATCTGGCTCAGAGAATGGTGCACTGCTCTGGTGTACCTATGATACCGCATGAAAACCCTTGCCAACATGGCATAGGGAATGGTCCTCTACTCTGGAGTCCCTATGGCTCACATGAAAACTCTGGCCGAACAACAACAAGAATGATGGGGACCTCTGATAATGATGGCAACATATGCTCATCTGAAAATGACCGCAAACATATGCGTGTCAGAAACTGGGAGACTCAGAAACTCTTGAACGTCGAGTCTGAATAACTGGAATGTAGAGTCTGATCATCTGGACGGGCATCTGGAATTTGAACTATCTCTGAATCGGAGCTTGAATCTGAATCATCAGAGTGATATATGATGCCAAAGAACTCTACATATACTCCCCCTTTCTCCCATACCTGTCGGAATATGAACATCGACAAAGTTGGGAGAAGACAAGATAAAAATGGGGACAAAACATCACTTACAGCTTTTCTTCATTTTTTTAAAGCCGTCCATTTTTTTAAACACATTTTTTTATAAAAGCCGTTTCAACCATTCTCTTTTTTTCCGGCCTTTTATTGAAATTTTTCTTCGTTGCGTACGGCTTTTCTTTTTTTTATTTGCACGTGCCTTTTTTTCTTTCTTTTTTTTATACTCGGCCCACTTGGGCTTTACAAAACATCTCCTCTCTCTCTCTCTTTTCAGGTCCCTTTTTTTGTTTCAACAAGTCACGGCCCACATGGACCAAATAACCACTTTTTTTTAATGCCCACTAGGGTTCCCATGATGGGAATCCCTCTTTTCCTGTGTCGCCCCATGTGGGGGGCTCTTTCCTTGCACCACCTCCCCCCTTTGGGATTTCTCTGCTATATCTATCGACCCCGGAGAGATCTCGAGCGCCATCGAGAGATGCTGAAGGGCTGAAAGGATGCGCGCCTGGGGAACTCGCGAAGGGTTGCGGCGCCGCCAGCGCTTGGAGCAGAGATCAAGGGCGGCACCGCCTGGGGAGAACAAGGCACCGCCTGCGCGCTTGGATCTGGAGGGGGATTCGTGAAGCGGCGTGCCGCCGGGGCCTTGGAGGTCGAGAAGGCGCTGCCAGGGCCGCCTGGACTGGAGATGAGATGCGACTGCATGAGGTGCGTGCGAAGCCAGCCTGAAGACACGGCCTCCTACGCCGCAAGGAGGATGAAGGGGCGGCGCCGGTATGGAGCATCGAGATGCGCCGCTTGTGCATGGATCTGGAGTAGCGCCTGGATCGCGCCTCCTGTATGGATCTGGGCGGCACGATATCTGGAGCTAGGGCTCCCCTTGTGTCTGGTGCTTGTCGTGTAGGTCTTCGCCTGCAGTTGCGCTAGGCAACACCGCAGGAACACTAGGCGATGCTCCCAGCCTGCATCAACTCCTGGATGCCATAGCGTGGAGATCTGAATAGCTGCTTCTCCGCGACTGGAAGATCAATCTCAATGCGAGGAGATACGAATCAGATCTAAGGTTTCATCTAAACCTAGAACGAGAACCTTGAATCAACGAAGAACAATCCGAAATCTGGAACTTGATTATTTGGAATAATAATCCTTCATCATTAATCGAACCATCGAAAAATGAATCGAATCTCGAAAATGAATAAGAACATGAAAAAAAAATTCCAAGAATCGAACCGCTCGGATACCATGTTATAAAATAACATTGCGGAAGCGAAATGATAAACAGAGCATAGAAATAAAGATAAACAGGAAGAACACAAAAGATTTTACGTGGAACCCTACTCCGCGAGGAGCGGGATGAAACCACAGGAGAAGCCTCTAATGAGGCGTGTTTTTCTATTGTTTTTCTCAATGAGTACAGGAGGTCTGGGGCTCCTTATATAGCCTCTCCAGAGCCTCCAAGTCCCACCACTGGACGATGTGGGACTAAACAACTGGGTGGGGTAAATGGATCTTCTCCCATGATCCATTTACCCTGCTACAACTCAATGTGGCGCATACACGAATACTTCAACAGCCACCAATGGAGTCTCATTCCTTGTTGTCACCGTCGATGAAGGCCTCGTAGGCGAGCTCGGTGTCGCCACAACTCCCTATGGGGGGTCGTCTCACCTCCATACATGCTCTCCCCATGTGCGAGTATGCTGCGCTAACGGGAACCCCTGTCCCCAATGTCGCTCGTGGCCTTCCTTCCCAGGTTGTCGTCGTCACTCAAAGGGAAACGGAAACCCTAGCAATCGTGGTCGAGGAGAAACAAATGCCCCTCAATTTAGGGGTAGCAAATTGATTTTGATCTCACTCGATTCCTTCTTCCCCAAGAAAAAAGGAAAGGGGCTGAAATGAAAATTTCGCAGAAATTTACCTCCACCCAAATCTTTTGTCTAAAGGTTAAAGTGGGAAGTAACTTAAGAGAAGATATTTTAAGTGAAGGGGTAGTAAATTTGCAACCACGCCCCTAGTGGAAAGAAATTATAAATGTAAAGCTAAATCAAACAAAATAGTTCAAATTGGGAAGATGGATGCAACGAATCCAGATCAGATTCTCCAGCGGTAAATCGAAGATTCAAGCAATTCATCGGTGTTGGAGTATTTGGTTGTGCACCACTTATATTGTAGATGGGTAAATGGATCTCTCCAGGATCCATTTACCACATCCAAGTCTTTAGTCCCACATTTACCAGTTTGGAGATGTTGAGACTCAACGGGGGCTATATATAGACCCCCACACCCATTGTATTCAGATGAGAAAAGCAATAGACTATCACCCCTTTGAGACGTTCTCCTGTGCTTTCATCCGCTCCTTAGGGAGTAGGGTTCTACGTTAAAATCATGTTCTTCATATTTTCTTTATCTATTATTCGGATACACTTTTGCATTCCTATTTTATAACATGGTATCATAGCTATGCTATTTTCTAACATGGTATCAGAGCGGGTTCGTTTCTCGAGGGTTTTATGTTGATTATTCGAGATTCGATTTTCTGTAATTTATTTGAGATATGTTCAAGAGTTTGTTAGGGTTTCATGAAACCCTAATCAGTTCGATTCTTCATAGAGATGCCGGCTTGCTTCACATTCATGCGTGAATGAAAACCCCTAATCAAGTTTTGTCTGTGCAAGAAGAGAATTCAGATTGCACGCAGATCAGGCACTTGTTCTTCCATGTTCCAGCACTTGTTCTTCGAAGTTCCAATAGCCACACACCGCGTGCACAGATCACCAACAAGATCGCATCTCTCAGCTAGAGTCCCAGGCATCATCTCATGCAACATCATCCTTCAAGCGATTATCCCCATATGACCTTGCTGCTCCTCCGTCCTTCCTCCAAGTGCAAGGCGGCAACATGAAAAAACATCAGGGGCGAAAGAATCCACCAACCCCTCCACCCCTACATGTGGCACCAACACTCAATGGCCAATGGTGGGGGTGAATCCCCAGACAACATGCCCTCCTGGCAGCTGTAAGGTTGTGGCAAAGCCCAGGAGGCACCCTAGGCGGCGGCAACCGCACAACTTCTCCAAGCGATTTGTGCCATCTACCCTTCAGTTCAAGGTAGCGGGGAGACACCTCTCCTCCTCGGCGGAACCCCCCGTGAAGCCCCTTCTCGGATCTCACATAGGCGGCATGAGATCGAACACAACTGCAACACCCTATCACAGCAGTACCTTCTCCTTTGCCATCGAGCCCAGAAGGAGGCATCACTTCGTGAACCTTCTGATGATGAAACCCTCTCGCATCCCTTACGCGCAAGCTTCCGGGTGGTGAATCCCGCTCCTCTGGATCCATCTTTTCAACGACAACGGAGGCATCATAAGGAACCCCATCGGGGGAGAAGTCTTCGGTGGAGAAGGGATTCCTGTCAGAGAAACCTAAATAAGGGAGATACACACAGTTGGGCTGAAGGGCGTTCAAAAAAATGTTGTTTTTTAAGGGCCCAGGTCTGTCGAAAAAAAAAGGAAAAGAAAAGTGAGAGGAGGGTCCCATACTGCTGCACTTATTTGGGTCATGTCTCCAACAAAAAAATTAAAAAAGGAGAAAGGATGCGTACAAAAAAAGAGACGCAAAGAAAAGCCATACGCATAATACAAAAAAAGAAAAGGAAAGAAAGCCGAAAAAAATGATGAAACTGCGTATTTAAAAAAATTGTGACGGCTATTAAAAAAAGGAGAAATGAAATAGCCGAAGAAAAAAAGTGATGATGAAATGAGGATCGGCTTATTGCTTTTATGTTTTTCCCTAGTTTATTTTCTTCTCCCAACATAGTTGATGTCATGTATTCTGACTAGTATGGGAGAAAGGGGGAGTAGAGTCACAAGCCTATCCAGATTCAGATTTCATACCAACTGGATTGTTCATACTCTATAGTTCAGATATTCAGACGCGACGTCAGATGTTTCCGAGCCTTTAGTTTCAGACACACATATGTATGTGGTCTTCTTTTCATATGTGCACATGTATGCCCTCATTTGTTGTGGTTCCCATCATTCTTGTTTTCGACCAGAGTTTTCATGTGAGCCATAGGGACTCCAGAGTAGAGGACCATTCCCTATGCCATGTTTGCTAAGGTTTTCATGTGGCTTCATAAAGACTCCAGAGTAGAGTACCATTCTCTATGTCAAATGGGAGAGACCTAGTTCTCCGATGAGAAGACTTTTTCAGACTCCATTTTCCAGCAACCGTGGAATCCGACGAGGATTGCACTCCATGGCTTTTCAGTTCGGCCCTTTTCAGAGATGGAGCAGTTGCCCACATTATTGTGGTGGGCCAGAGTTCTTCAGGTGGAGATTCATTTTCAATTGTAGTGACTCTGACAGGCACAGTAAAGAGCGCATGCTCTTCGACGAGGAGATTTAGTTGACTCACACTCCAGCCCATTCATCCTCCTCACCTGCACATCATGAGAAGCAATGTCCACGACAGCAGCCAACAGTTATGCACGTGGAGTTCATATTAGCATAAGTGAGATTTCTTTGTGTTTGTCCAAAATGAGCATTGCATGCTCCAGCTTGAGGGGAGTGTTGGAGTATTTGATTGTGCGCCACTTATATTGTAGATGGGTAAATGGATCTTTCTAGGATCCATTTATCACATCCAAGTCTTTAGTCTCACATCTACCGGTTCGGATATGTGGAGACTAAGTGGGGGTTATATATAGACCCCCACACCCATTGTATTCAGATGAGAAAATCAATAGACCATCAGCCCTTTGAGGTGTTCTCCCGTGGTTTCATCCCGCTCCTTAGGGAGTATGGTTCTACGTAAAAATCTCGTTCTTCAAATTTTCTTTATCTATTATTCTGATACGCTTCCGCATTCCTATTTTATAACAGTTAGGAGATGAATTTTCAAGCGATGAAGAATTAATGTATTTTTCCCAATTTAACAGGTCAAATCAGATTAAAGCAATGGTTGATTCGATGATCTTTCAAATTAGGGATTCTCGTCCCTAATTAGTTATTTTACAGTAGTCGCTTATTATATTTAAATAAATGATGATTGTAATCTCAATATTTCTGATAGATAATTTTAATTATGAGTCAAATTAGAAAATCAATTAGAGTCATTATAATCGGTTAGGATTTTATTTAATTTGAATTTGATTCTCTTTCAAATTTGTAATCCCACCCCTCCTATATAAAGGGGACGGTAGGCATTTATTTCCAATAGTTCAAAATATATGAAAAATTGATATTTATCTCTCTATCTCTCTCTCTCAACATGATATTCGTGATTCCTCTCCAAAATCTCTCGCTTATGGTGGATTTTGTCTCCTGACCTGTAACACCCGGTTTCCAATCGAACTCAAACCCGGCCCAATTAGGGTCCGATTAAGCCAATAAAGTTGTTGGTCAATACCAAACAACCTAAAACGATCAATTGATCATGAATCAAAAGTCGTTCGGGTGAAATCGACCAAAAATCGATCGCATCGTAATTCGTGTCGTGAAAAGTCACGACGCAAATTCAGAAACCGCAAAACGAACCGAGACCGCCTAAAATCCGATTCGATGAAATAAGACCAACGGAATTGACCGTTCGTCAATCAAAGGTCATTTGGTATTTTAAAATTCGTAAAATTTAAACCCAAACCGAAACCGTATCTTGAAAATTCTGGGCATCCAAACCCGATCGAAAGTATATCAACATTATACTCATTTTGATCATCGTTCTAAGACGATCAAATCGAGATGTTACGCATCGAAAACGAGCACTCGAGGCATGAATGCGGTCAATTTTTAAAAATTTGTTAAGTAAAGAGAGTTTTAAATAGGGAGTAGGGAGCCTACACCCGGGGGTGTAGGTAATTACCTACACTAAGGCTTCTTTTTCATTATTTTTGAATTTTTTTTGATGGAAACCTTATTGGGGATTTGTGTAATATATTGAGGGGAATATGTGTTTCAAGTTTCATGCAAAACAAGCATTCCTAACACGTTCATCTAGAAGGGGTCAATTTCAAAAATTATGAGACCGTTAAAATTTGGTAGTCTTGATGGAGGTGATAGAAGTTCCGAATTTTAGTTGAATTTGGAATGGCACCATGGTTAAACATGGTGATCTAATTCCATCAAGATTTTATTTTAAAAAAAATAGAAAAATAATGAAAAGAAGCCCGGGTGTAGGTAGTTACCTACACCCCTGGGTGTAGGCTCCCTTTTCCCTTTTAAATATATATATAGATAGATATAGATAGATATACTAAATAATTTCAGTTACAGCCTAATCACGGTTAAATATATATATATATATATCATTTCTAATTTTCAGGAGCAGAAAACAGTCGGCCAATATATTTTTCCCTCTTCTCCAACACTTGGGAATATTCTCAAGCCACTTGTTGGTACATTCTCTTCCACTTTGCATCAATTGAACCCATTCTCTTGGGTTATATAACCTCTCCAAATTCTTCTAGAAAGGATCTTCATGAAAGAATGGTAATCTACAAGACCAAAGGGTCTTCATGAAAGAATGATAATCTACAAGACCATGCCATTCTGCTAGCTTATCAATTTCTAGGATAGTTGTTAACAACTCTGATTTAGCTGGATTACTGAGAATACTTATTCAGACTCATCTGTATCTTCTTGACAGTTTTCTTACACAGCATATTGCCAATGATACTTTATAGGATAATATATATTCACAGGTTCATGAAAATATAATTATTCATCTCCTATTTGTCAAAACCTCTCACATACGGACTTATATATATTTATTCTTATGTTGTCTATTAATAAGGATTTTTAATATCCTCTGATTTAGGCCCTTCATTGATCTCTCCTACAAGATCTTATCCATCTAATGATATCAATCGTATATATATACTAACAAGAGAAACTATTAGGAGTCGGTGATCAAGTGAAATTGTTGGGGATCAATGATCAAGTGAAAATAGAATATGTGGTGTTAAAAAAATTATTAATTGTGCCGGTCATGATGACCTTTACACCAGACCGTGCGAGAGCGCGGTGACTCTCAACTGGGCAGAGGAAAGGAAGCCCAGTTCGGGCAGCGACGGCCAAGTGCGCAGGTCTAGGATCCAAATCCTTTTCACGGTTTTTACATGGGCTCGCAGTGTTTTTACGCCACGTTGGGATCTCGACTTTGACCAGTTCCGCTGACCCTCTGCTTTAGGATACACAGATGGGGGATCCACGATTTTTAATTTTTCGTACGAGCTCGTTTACCCGTTACTGGTCGGGTTGTTTCCAGAGTGATTTTTCCAGAGAGTCTCTCTCACCCGCCTCAACCGCATTTCCAATTAAAGGGCGAGACGGAAGAGCCCTTTATTGGCTACCTCACCGCTTGAGTTTTACTTTCGCCAAAAGACTTGGCGATTCTACATCCAGATCATCCATATCTACATCTAAATCATCTAGAGTTACATCTGAGAGAGTTGCAGTTAAGGTTTGGAGGAAATTTCAATTAAAGTTAAGTTGTTGAAAGTGACTCTAATATGATTCGAAATCCTTATAAGCTAGTGGACGTGTTAGGAACTTAGTTAAGATGCATTATACCACACCACATGCCTACGGAGGCACTCCAACCCTAAGGCACTTCCAGTGTTGCAGAAGATGGTATTCGGTATTCAGTCGGAGGGGTCACTGAATAGAGAATAATCGATATTCGGGCGACTATTCGGAATTATTCAATTTTGTATTTTTTAATATAAAAAATATTTATAATACATAAATTCTTATATTTTTTATACATATATGGTCATTATTTAACATGAATCCAAGATAAAAGTACCAATCAATATAATAGACATATAGAATTTGACATTTGTGGTGATACCGTGGTAAAATGTAACCCATAAATATTAAAAATTGAAAATAAAAAAATAAAAAAATGAAGAGTCAAACTCCAGTCGGCCTCATAGTCGGGCCAGTCGGCCGACTATTCGTTCGAGCTGACTATTGCCCGACTGGAGGTCTGTTCAGTCGGGTACCCCACTGCATCGCATAGTCGGACCGACTATTCGGGATAGTCGGCCGACTATTGCAACACTGGGCACTCCCCATGTCTTAGAGTCATAGTGTGAGGTCACGCACAGACCAAGACCACAGACTATCCACTAGACATAAGAATTTAAATTAAGAAACCCTTCCAAACTCAATTATTCCATCATCGAAATTCACAAACATGTTCTCTGAATAATATATGCATACATATGATCAATCAATTTCAATATAAATATGTTCTATATGAAAAATGTTGGAATAATGGGTACTTATGGGAGATGTTTATAAGTCTGAAAACCTTTTTACTTACACAAGTAGATGTAAACTTTACTTGTTCCACCTTTCTACTTGCACGCTTTTGAACATGTTAAATGCCGATTTATTTTTTTAAAGTCTATGGGAAGTACCAGTACCCGCTGACGCCTTTTCTTCCTTGCACGTATGGCAAGCAAGGAGCCATTAGCGCAGTAGCGAGTTGATGACTTCAGGAGACCGTGTGTATATCAGATGGTATGTTGTTTTTGTTCTGTTTTTTATTCAAATTATGATGTATTATGCTCCCTATCTCTTCTGCTAAAAAAAACTTTGGGATTACTGTATGTACTGGCAGACTTCTTGTATATGGTATAATTATATGAAAATTTATGGGATGAATGGTGGAGACACTTGTTTCTTGTCTCTGTGGTTTAAAAAAAGAATGTGAATGTCATATGTAAATATAGTAGCACGAAAAATTTCTCTATTTTTTTTAGTTTGTGCGATCTCTAGCGAATAAAATACTACGAAATGTGTATAAACGGGTATCCGAATACTCGAGGTTGACAAGTTTGGTATCAGAGCAGTGGTACCCCGATACGCACATTCGCAACATTACAATTCCAATCGCATTAAGTTCTCAGATAGCGACAGTCTTCCGACTTATCGTGAGTCCGAGAAGGGAAATATGACATTCAGATTCAATCACTACAGATGTCACCCATTTCATTAATTTTCATATTATATCCCAAGAAGAGAAAAAACATATATCATAGTATCTGTGAACAATAAATTTTATGACTAATAAACGGTTCTCATGCAGAGGCATGGCATCCTGACCAGGGCAGGAGATGACTGACCAGTTGGCATGCATACTGACTGCCCTCACCGACCTCCAGCAGCAGGAGGCTACCATACAAGGTCAGCAGGAGCAGATATTGGCCCAGCAGACTGAGATTGCAGACAAACAGACAGACATAGAGATGAGGTTTGAGGACCTATCAAATTTCACGTACCATCCATCTCAGGATGGAACACGGCAGGACCAACACCAGTCTATTGAGGTAGAGCCAGTCTCATCCTGATGATCCAGTTGAGGAGGTACCTGAGCATGGAGCAGATGATGCGGACTTTGACAGGGAACAGGACCCTGTTGACTTTGCAGACGAGGGTGCACACGAGTACTTCAGCTATTCACATGCACCAGTCTGTTTTCACATCCTACCAGCGAGCCAACATACCCTTGTTCGAGGGCACCGGTACACCAGATGTTGCTGAACAATGGCTGAAGAGAGTGATGAAAGTGCTCAGGATGATTCGCGTGCCACGAGATACGTGGCTATCTTTCATGGAGTATTCATTGACAGACTTTGCTGAGAGATGGTGGGAGGCCGTAGTATCTGAGTTAGGCCGAGAGCCTACGTGGGACGATTTTGAGATGAGGTTTAGAGCCCACTTCTTTTCTGCGAAGTGGAAGGAGTCCCAGCGCCGACTTTTTGCAGAGCTTCGTCAGGGACAAATGACAGCCAGAGATTACTTTATCCGATACACAGAGTTGTCACGAAATACACGAACAGTTGGCGTATTTCCCAGAGGAGAATCTAGAAAAGTTCATTGGTGGCATGCGAGAGGAGGTATACGAAAAGTTGGCTGGACTACACATCACATCTATCTCTGAGGCTACCGATGCAGCGGAGAAGTTCGAGGACATCAGAGGGAGACGTTTCGTGAGCTCGTCTGAAGCAGCGCCTAGACCGCGACGATCTTTTGGACCGATACGTCGACCGTTTCAGCAGCAAAGGTCAGTCAGACGGTTCCGACCTACAGGTTCGTCCTTCTCAAGTAGTGCTCGCTATTCTCCATTGATGACTTTAGGAGGAGCACTTGCCGGACGTAGCACAGATTCCGCTTGACCATCTGGGTCGCAACGAGCAGATAGACCACCTGTAGGATCTCACAGACATGACTACTCCACCTACCAGACCAGTCTGATGTTACCGATGTCACGAGTGGGGACATTACAGATCACAGTGCCTACAAGCTTCTGGTGAGCCTCAACCACAACCTTCACAGTCACGGCCTCAAGCACCTCGTTCAGGGAGTTTCCGTGACAGGAACTCCAACTTTAGACGATAGCAACAGCAACAAACGCAGAGTGTGGTAGGTTTCAGTGCTGCACCAACCGGGCAGGGGCAGTTACATGCAGTTACTGAGGAGCAGGCATGTTCAGCAGCTACTTTGGTGAAAGGTATGGTCTCAGTCTTGAGCCGACCTTTTCATGTTTTATTTGATTATGGTGCGACACACTTTTTTCTTGCATCGAGGCTACTAGCTTCTTTGGATAGAGTTGCAGAGACACTATCTTCTCCATATCACATCCAAGGGCCAGGAGGCCAGTTGTTTATCATTTCCCTGGTAGTCAGGCACTTGCTCGTACTGGTTAGCAGTCACGAGATGATCGCAGATTATCTACTTCTACAGCTTGATGAGTTCAACTTGATTCTAGACATGGATTGGTTATCAGCTCATCATGCACTTGTTGATTGCTTTAGGATGACAGTTGTCTTCAAGATTCTAGATTTACCCGAGTTCACTTTTGAGGGTACTATACATGACTCCACCATGGAGTACATTTCGGTGTTGCGAGCTCAGCGATTTGTTGATCAGGGTTGTGATTCATACCTTACATTTTGTTCGAGAGGTATCTGATCAGGAGCCGAGGACACAGGACATCCGAGTAGTATCAGAATACCCAAACGTGTTTCTTGATGAGCTACCAATATTACCTCCTGAGAGAGAGATCGAGTTTGAGATCACATTGCTACCAGATACACAGCCGATATCGATGGCTCCTTACCGCATGGCACCTGCTAAGTTGAGGAAGTTGAAGGTGCAGTTACAGGAGTTACTTGATTTGGGATTCGTGAGGTCAAGCACTTCACCTTGGGGTGCTTCGTTTCTATTTGTTAAGAAGAATGATGGATCCATGAGGTTATGCATCGATACAAGCAGCTGAACAAGAGAACGGTGAAGAATCGTTATCCTTTGCCACGCATCGATGATTTGTTTGACCATCTACATGGATCTTCGGTGTTCTTGAAGATCGATCTTCGCTTAGGCTACCATCAACTGAGGATTCAAGAGTCTGATATTCCGAAGACTACTTTGAGGACGCGCTATGGACACTACGAGTTTGTGGTGATGCCATTTGGGCTTACTAATACACCTGCAGCTTTCATGGATATAATGAACAGGATTTTCCATCCATATTTGGATAAATTTGTGGTGGTGTTCATAGATGATGTGCTCATATACTCACGAAATGAATGGGATCATGCGAATGATCTACGGATTGTTTGGACACATTACGGGATCACAAGTTATATGCCAAGTTGAGCAAGTGTGAGTTATGGTTATCCCAGGTCTCATTTTTAGGGCATGTCATTTCTGGAGCAGGCATCGCAGTTGATCCTACGAAGATTGATCCAGTCATGTCTTCGGAGCAACCCAAGACAGTTACATAAATTCGGATCTTCCTCGGACTAGCAGGTTATTACAGACGCTTTGTCAACGAATTTTCACGCATTATTCGCCCTTTGACATGATTGACGCAGAAGGGAGTTCCATTCATTTGGGATGAATCATGTGAGCAGGCCTTCAGGACACTGAAGGAGAGATTGACGACGGCACCTATTCTTGCCCTTCCTTCAGGCACTTAGGATTATGCAGTCTACACAAATGCATTCTGGAGAAGGTCTAGGAGCAGTATCGATGCAGAGAGGACATGTGATTTGCATACGCATCACGACAGTTGAGACCGCATGAACGGGACCTACCCCACACATGATTTGGAGTTGGCGGCAGTTGTCTTCGCCTTGAAGATCTGGCACCACTATCTTTATGAGGTGAATTTCGAGATTTTTACGGATCACAAGAGCCTAAATTATATCTTTGATCAGAAGGAGCTTAATATGACACAGCGCAGATGGTTCGAGCTACTGAAGGATTATGATTGCACGATCTCTTACCATCCCGGTAAGGGAAACGTAGTGGTTGATGCACTTAGCAGGAGAGCTCATGCTGATGCTACGGCAAACTGGCTATATACATAGGATATGCTCGCAGCTTTGACTGATTGGCATCCTCAGGAGAGCGCATCCATTTCTACAGTCGTACCTCCGTGATTCAGCAGTTTATGGGATCGCATCATCGAAGGTCAGAAGTCAGATCATTGGATTCGAGATAGATACATGCGCGTTGTCAAGGATGAGGTTGATGACTTTGTTATGATAGAGTCTATTTTATGGAAGGCAGGACGGGTCGTTGTACCCAACGACGAGCAGCTACGCAGAGACGTACTTGATGAGGCACACAGTTCACGGTTATCTATCCATCCAGGCAACACGAAGATGTACCGTGATCTGCGTCGACATTTCTGGTGGGATGGAATGAAGCGCGATGTGGCTCAGCATGTTAGCAGATGCATGACCTGTCAGATAGTCAAAGCTAAGCACAGGAGACCAGCAGGATTAGTGCAGTCTCTTCCCATTCCTGAGTGGAAGTGGGAGAGCATTTCTATAGATTTTGTCACGGGATTGCCGAAGACACCAGGTGGCCATAATTCCATTCGGGTCATTGTTGATAGGTTGACCAAGTCAGCCCGTTTTATACCTATCAACACGACTTACACTCCATCCAGATTGGCCAAGCTATATGTGCAGAATATCATTAGGCTATATGGTATACCACGAGAATTGGTGTCTGACAGAGATTCGAGATTTACAACGCACTATTGGCATCAATTCATGTCAGCACTACAGACAGAGCTGAAGATAAGTTCTGCATATCATCCGTAGACAGATGGACAGAGCGACCCTACCATTCAGACATTAGAAGATTTGCTTCGTGTATGCTCTTTGAAGTGGAAAGGATTCTGGAAGGACCGTCTGCCATTGGTGGAATTCACATACAACAACAGCTATCATTCCATTATCGGCATGGCATCATTCGAAGTCCTATACGGGCGGAGATGTCTCATTCCTCTCAGTTGGCGTGAGGTAGGTAATCATGCTCTATATTCCGTGGATCTCTTGGAGAAGACTGCGAGAGCTGTTGATCTTGTGAGATGGAGACCTCTGACGGTACAAAGCCGTCAGAAGAGCTATGCAAACTGTTGGAGAAGAGATTTAGAGTTTCAGGTATCCAGTACTTTCCTCTTGCTCTTTTTGCAAATTTAGTTAAAACTCATACTAATGACATTTCCATAAATTCAAGGTGGGAGATTGGGTATTTCTCCGTGTATCTCCCATGAAGGGAATACAGAAATTTGGCGTCCGTGGTAAGTTGGCGCCAAGGCCTTAAATGTCGGTTTCGGTCACCATTTCGGTATCGACCAAAACAGAATTTCGATGGAATTTCGATCGAAATTTCGGTCATTTCGGTCATTTTTTGTACCATGACCCCCATATTTCGGTCATTTCGGTCGAATTTCGATTTCGACTGGATATCGATATTCGACAGAAATTCGACTGAATTTCGCTGAAATTTGAGGCCATGACTTGGCGCCACGATACGTTGGTCCATTCGAGATTTTGGCTAGAGCGGGGAAGGCGACCTACCGAGTAGCTCTCCCTCCACATCTTTCAGCTATCCATGATGTCTTTCATATATCCAACTTGAGGAAATATGTCCATGACTCTCGACATGTCATCAATTACGAGAATCTAGACGTGGAGCCTGATTTAACATACGAGGAGAAGCCAGTACAGATACTTGACAGTGCTGTGAAGAAGCTTTGCAGAAAAGAGATTCCATTAGTCAAGGTGTTGTGGCATCGACACGGCATCGAAGAGGCGACGTGAGAGACTGAAGCTGACAAGAGAGCAAGATATCCACAGCTTTTCTAAAATGTAATCATCAAAACAAGCATTTGTAATTAGATACATATACATATAGCTTGTTTTCTCTTTAAGGTTTTTATGGGTTTAAAATCCTTTGAGGTGTTTATGTCCATATGAAATTCAAGATACATAAATGACATTAACTCGAGTCTCGAGGACGAGACTCCCTCTGAGGTTTTATATTTATAACACCCGATTTCCAATCGAACTCGAACCCGACCCAATTAGGGTCTGATTAACCCAATAAAGTTGTTAGTCAATACCAAACAACCTAAAACGATCAATTGATCATGAATCAAAAGTTGTTCGGGTGAAATCGACCAAAAATTAAACGCATAGTAATGCGTATCGTGAAAAGCCGCGATGCAAATTCAGAAACCGCAAAACAAATCGAGACCGCCTAAAAATCCGATTCGACGAAATAAGACCAACGAAATTGACCGTTCGTCAATCGAAGGTCATTTGGTATTTTAAAATTCGTAAAATTTAAACCCAAACCAAAACCGTATCTCAAAAATTTCGGGCATCCAAACCCGATCGAAAGTATATCAACATTATACTCATTTTGATCGTCGTTCTGAGATGATCAAATCGAGATGTTGCGCATCGAAAACGAGCACTCGAGGCATGAATGCGGTCAACTTTTAAAAATTTGTTAAGTAAAGAGAGTTTTAAATATACATAGATAGATAGATATATTAAATAATTTCAGTTACAGCCTAATCACGATTAAAATATATATATATATATATCATTTCTAATTTTCAGGAGCAGAAAACAATCGGCCAATATATTTTTCTCTCTTCTCCAACACTTGGGAATATTCTCAAGCCACTTGTTGGTACATTTTCTTCCACTTGGCATCAATTGAGCGATCCCATTCTCTTGGGTTATATAACCTCTCCAAATTCTTCTTTCCCTTTCTATATCCCCCAATAAGAGCCACTCCCCTCCTTAATTTCTCATCTTCTTCCTATTCTCAAATTTCCTCAATGAGAGAAAGCTTTCCCTAAACCCTTCTTTTCCCTAATTGTTGCCATTCTCCACCGTCAATCCACGACTGAAGGTTCACAGCAACTCCAGTTGCTTCAAAAAGAAATCTGCAGCTCTCGACTGCTACTGCTTGCTCCAGATTTCAACCCTTCATACTTATGATTCCCAAATTAGAAATCTTTCAAAAGGTATAATCCAAAGCCTTTTTCTTGCTGCCATGCATGTGATATATTACCCCCTCTTGTTGTTCCCCATAATTCCTTTTCCACCTTTTTGTATGTGAATCTGTATTCGGTTGGATAGGAGTTACAGAAAGGCAGTTATATCAAATATTTTTCTAAATCGTGTATTGCATGCCAAAGTATTTATCATGTTCATTTAAAAAATGACACGTTTAAAATTAGAAAATAGAAAAGAAAGATAGTTATATTGAGTCCAAAAATTCGGTATTATTAGTCTTGATAGAGTAAAATAAAATTCTATCCTAGTTAAGCTGTAAAATTTTGCATCATTCACATTCATCATTATATGTAATCTTAACAATATGATCCATGATATCTTTAATAGGATACTCATTAGATGAGTGCAAATCTTACAGTAATACATATTAGGAACCTTAATGCTCATCTATTTATATTTCTTTTTCTGTTGTTATTTGATAGCAGTAATTGATGGTTTAACTGTACCATCCAAAGAAACAATTAGTCCAACAATATGATTAATGCCATCTTTTAGCTCAAGGGGTTGCAGGATACTCATTAGATGAGTGAAATCCTCATGCAACAACTGAAAATTTGTAATATTCTGACTACCAAGAGGATGATCTATTATTAAGAAGGTTTGCCAACTTTTCCCAATACATGTCAAATGAATCATTCGTGTGCTTACAGTACACACAGGGTACGGAATAGCAACCATGACAACCAATGATAATCTCCTCCACAACCTAGGGAATGATCTCCATGGCTAGAATAGATTGTACTTTGAAAGAAGACAACAATGACAATGGACTCTAAGTATTCAGATGAGGTTGGGTGGAATGTGCATGAATAACATCATCTTCTGAGGATGGAAATCAAAATTTGGGATAACACAGAAGGCAATCACGGGTCCTTAGAACTTCGAAAATGTGGGCTTTAACCATTAATGAAGTGGTAAAATCTGCCACTTAATGTTATATGAAGGTTACTTGTAGTAGGACAGTAAAAGAAAAATAGATGATTCCTCTAGAAAGAGACTTCATGAAAGAATGGTAATCTACAAGACCATGCCATTCTGCTAGCTTATCAGTTTCTAGGATAGTTGTTAACAACTTTGATTTAGCTGGATTTCTGAGAATACTTATTCATATTGCCCAATGATACTTTATACGATAATATATATTTGCAAGTTCGTGAAAATATAATTATTCATCTCCTATTTGTCAAAACTCTCGCATACGGACTTATATATATTTATTCCAATGTTGTCTATTAATTAGGATTTTTAATATCATCTGATTTAGGCCCTTCATTGATCTCTCCTACAAGATCTTATCCATCTAATGATATCAATCGTATATATATACTAACAAGAGAAACTATTAGGAGTCGGTGATCAAGTGAAATTGTTGGGGATCAATGATCAAATGAAAAATAGAATATGTAGTGTTAAAAAAATTATTAATTGTGCCGGTCATGGTGACCTTTACACCAGACTGTGCGAGAGCGCAGTGATTCTCAACTGGGCGGAGGAAAGGAGGTCCAGTTCGGGCAGCGGCCACCAAGTGTGCGGGTTTAGGATCCCAATTCTTTTCACGATTTTACGCGAGCTCGCTGTGTTTTTACACCTCGTTGGGATCTTGACTTTGACCAATTCCGTTGACCCTCTGCTTTAGGATACCCAGGCAGGGGATCCTCGGTTTTTAATTTTTGTACGAGCTCGTTTGTCCGTTACTGATCGGGTTGTTTTCTAGAGTGACTTTTCCAGAGAGTCTCTATCACCAGTCTCAGTGGCATAGTTTTGGAGTAGACCTATCCCTTTATTGGACCACACTTCCAATTAAAGGGCGAGACGGAAGAGCCCTTTTGTTGGCTACCTCACCGCTTGAGTTTTACTTTCACCAACAGACTTGGCGATTCTACATCCAGATCATCCATATCTACATCTAAATCATCTAGAGTTACATCTGAGAGAGTTGCAGTTAAGGTTTGGAGGAAATTTCAATTAAAGTTGAGTTGTTGAAAGTGACTATAATCTGATTCCAAATCCTTATAAGCTAGTGGACATGTTGGGAACTTAGTTAGGATGCATTATACCACACCGCATGTCTACGGAGGCACCCCAACCCTAAGGCAATCCCCATGTCTTAGAGTCATAGGGTGAGGTCACACACAAACCATGACCACAGACTATCCACTAGACATAAGAATTTAAATTATGAAACCCTTCCAAACTCAACTGTTCCGTCATCGAAATTCACAAACATGTTCTCTGAATAATATATGCATACATATGATCAATCAATTTCAATATAAATATGTTATATATGAAAAATGTTGGAATAATGGATGCTTATGGGAGATGCTTATAAGTCTGAAAACCTTTTTACTTACGCAAGTAGATGTAAACTTTACTTGTTCCACCTTTCTACTTGCTCGCTTTTGAACATGTTAAATGCCGATTTATTTTTTAAAGTCTATGGGAAGTACCAGTGCCCGCTGACGCCTTTTCTTCCTTGCACGCATGGCAGGCAAGGAGCCTTTAGCGCAGTAGAGGGTTGATGACTTCAGGAGACCGTGTGTATACCAGATGGTATGTTGTTTTTGTTCTGTTTTTGGTTCAAATTATGATGTATTATGCTCCCTATCTCTTCTGCTAAAAAAATTTTGGGATTACTGTATGTACTGACAGACTTCTTGTACATGATGTAGTTATATGAAAATTTATGAAATGAAATAGTGGTGACACTTGTTTCTTGTCTCTGTGGTTTATAAAAAGAACGTGAATGTCATGTAAATATAGTAGCACGAAAAATTTCTCTGTTTTTTTAGTTTGTGCGATCTCTAGCGAATAAAATACCGTGAAATGTGTGTAAACGGGTACTCAGATCCTCGGGGGTTGACATGACCCCCTCCGATTTCTTCCACCAAATATTTATCTAGCATTGAAATTTTAAAGTTTCATTGTTGGATATCTTCGTCGGCATCAATAATTGATGCATTTTTCCTAAATTGACAGGTCAAATCATGTTGAAGCAATGGTTGTTTGAGGATCTTTCAAAATTATGGGATTCATGTCCCTAATTAATTATTTTACCGTAGTCGCTTATTTTATTTAAATAAATGGTGATTGTAATCTCAATATTTACGGTAGATAATTTTAGTCATGAGTCAGTCATTAAAATCATTAAAATCAGTTAGGATTTT
Organism: Ottelia alismoides; assembly: GCA_037367405.1. Lineage (NCBI taxonomy): Eukaryota > Viridiplantae > Streptophyta > Magnoliopsida > Alismatales > Hydrocharitaceae > Ottelia > Ottelia alismoides. Next base: position 655,903 of record JAZKJV010003717.1, on the reverse strand, counting down.
ATTAATTTGAATTTGATTCTCTTTCTAATTTCGTAATCCCACCCCTCCTATATAAAGGGGATGGTAGGCATTTATTTCAGACAGTTCAAAATATATGAAAATTAGATATTTATCTCTCTCTCAACATGATATTCTTGATTCGTCTCCAAAACCTCTCGCTTCCAGTGGATTTGTCTCTTGACCCCCACCGATTTCTTCCACCAAATATTTGTCTACCATTGAAATTTTTAAAGTTTCATTGTTGGATATTTATGTCGGCATCAATAATTGATGCATTTTCCTTAATTGACAGGTCGAATCATGTTGAAGCAATGGTTGTTTGAGGTTATGGATTCTCGTCCTTAATTAGTTATTTTAAATTAGTCGCTCATTTTATTTAAATAAATTAAGATTATAATCTCACATTTTTGATAGATAAATTTAGTTATAAGTAAAATAAGGAAATCAGTTAGGGTTATTAGAATCGGTTAGGATTTAATTTGAATTTGATTCTCTTTCTAATTTTGAAATACCATCTCTCCTATAAAGGGGATGATAGGCATTTGTCTCAAACAGTCCAGAATATAAGAAAAATTTGAGATTTATCTCTCTGTCTCTCTGTCTCTTTGTCTCTCTCAACGCGATCTTCGTAATTCATCTCCAAAATCCCTCATGTAAACTATTGAATTTTATTTAAAACTAGTGTCACATATGATGGTCTAGTGGTTTATCTCTCTCTATCTCTCTCTCAACACACACCACCATCTGATTCCGTTGCAGAAGAAACCACTGCCCGTGCTACCTGCGTGGTAGCCGTTATTGCTGCCTCCGCCACCAATGGAGCCTCATCCCCCGTTTTCACCGTCGATGGAGGCCGCGACTCCCGATGGGGGTCCTCCCATGCTCTCCCCATGTACGGGCATGCTGCGCAAACGGGAACTCCCGCCCTCAGTGTCTCTTGTGGCCTTCCTTCCCAAGTTGTCGCTGTCACTCAAAGGGAAACGAAACCTTAGCAACTGTGGTCGAAGGGTTCTCCCAAAGGAGAAACAAATCCCCTTAGGGATAGGAATTTGATTTTGATCTTATATGATTTCGTCTCCCAAAAAAAAAGGAAAATGGCTGATTTGGGATATTTTAATGAAGCTCAACCCTCAAGAATATTTAAGTCCAAGGTGAAGCTTGGTGGCATGGAAGGAAATATCGCGATATATCGGCAATACATCGCCGATATATCAATATCGACATGGGACCGAGATGGAGACCGATATGGCGATATATCCTGATTTCCAGGCATTTTCTTCACAAAGGCTCGTCGAGATGGGCGCTTTTTCAACGATATATCGTCGAAATATCGTATCGATACGATATCGAAACGATATCGATATCGATACGACCTTCCATGCTTGGTGGGAACTTAAGATAAAATATTTTAAGTGAAGGGGTAGAAAAATTGCAGTCACGCCTCATGGTGGAAAAAAGTATAAACGTTATGCTGAAGGAAGGCGAAATTTTTTTTGACGCCAAAAGAGGAGGAATTACGCTAAGGTGTCCCCCCCATATATATTAGTAATAAGAGTAGAGTGACTTACAGTGCCCAGAACTTGAGAAGAGGCCTAGAATTAAAAATTACATGTTCGCAATAGAAACATTGTAAGGAAAAAACTAAACCATTTCTGCCTAACCAAATAGCCTGGATTGTTGCAAGGGGCATAGTAAATCGTCTCTCGCAAGGACTTTCGCTAGAAACATGGAATCCTAAAAAAGATCAAGGTCCTGGAGGTTCAACCAACCAGTGGTGGCATCAATCCAGATTAGAGCAATCTTTGCACACTGGAAGAAGAGGCGGTCCATTGTTTCAATATGTTTCACAAAGCGGGCATCTGATAGATACATTCAGAAAGAGTCTGGCACAATAATCCCTTACATAATGTGTCTTCTCCTCAAAAGCCACAAAAAACTGATTTTGCCAGGCAAACGAAGCTCCCAAATGAGGTTGCAGTTGAAAATCAAGGAGTCTGTTTTAGGAGGTAGGGGCCTGGAAATTGCATGGTATGCCCTTTTAATAGAGAAGGATTGCCCTTCCATACCCAATTATCTTTGCCTGTCGAAGGCTTAGCAATGTCTCAGTGATTCAAGCATAGTTAGGAAGTCTTCAAATGGTTGGTCTGAGAACTCGGATAAGAAGCAAGGCATCCAGTTCCCATCAATCCTGCAAATTAGGAAGCTTTAGGCAACGATTTCAGATCAAACTCTCCAACGACAGATCAAAGATCAAGTAGTTCGTCGGGAGACGAAAATTTTCAATCGGTGGAGAATTGATACGATTTTTCCCAAATTGACAGGTCAAATCATATTGAAGCAATGGTTGATTTGGGGATCTTTGAAATTAGGAATTCTCGTCCCTAATTAGTTATTTTAAATTAGTCATTTATTTTATATAAATAAATTGAGATTGTAATCTCAACATTTCTAGTAGATAATTTCCGTTAGAAGCCAAATTAAGAAGTCATGATTTTATTTAATTTGAATTCGATTATCTTTCTAATTTTGTAATCGTACCCCTCCTATATAAAGGGGATAGTAGACATTTGTTTCCAACAGTTATAAATATATGAAAATTTGATATTTATCTCTCTATCTCTCTCAACGTGATCTTCACAATTCATCTCCAAAATACCGTGCAACTGATATATTCTTCTCTTCTCATGTCCTCTAATTTCTTCTCCACCAAATATTTCCTCAGTCAAAATTTATTTTTTTCACCATTGGATTTTTTTCGTCTGCAACATTAGGCGTCCAAATCAAAACATTAGAATTCAATTAAAGATTCATTCGTAAAACTTTGAATAAAGTTTGATTAAAAATAAATTAAATATGAACTTGATTTGTGCATTGGAATCCTAAATGAATCAATTCTGCATGAATTTGCTGGATAATACTCGATTCATTATGTACATAATCCTATTAGTTAAAGACTAGTAAACCAAAATAAAAAAAATAGAGCAAATATATTAGTCATCGGATCACGTAAGAAAGAATAGAAGTCTAAGCTTTTATCCAATTAACCAACCCCACCTTTATTTCCCTATTCTCGCATTACCAATCCACATTTTCCCATCCCATTTTCGTTCTTTATAAAAGATCCACCACCCCTAGGGTGGATGGCGGTGACCTCTCCTATCACATGAAGTCGATGGCAGTACTATGTCAGTTCCTCTTTGACAGTTACTAGTGTATGTGGCCTACCTGAGTATCATTCATTTGTCTGCTCATTGTGGTGGTTATCTTCACAAATAACCAAGGTATTGGCTGGCTATCATTGTCAAGGCAGCAACAATCATCATGTGGAAAATCTACCACTCTTTTCACTGTTATGTAAATTGTTCCTTCGCATAGCGAAAATTCACGTGACTCATGACTTTCAATTCCTCGATAATCGTAATGGAAATAGTGTCTCTACCCATGATGAACTAGACTTACTGCCTCGAGGCTTACGCCTCGGCACCTCGAGATGCGTTTTTTCAAGCCATGCCAACTACCGACTTTTGCATCCTTGGTTGCAGTTACATGCATGGTTGGTGATACAAGAGAGGTTGGTTACTTCATTCTTCAAAAGCCGGGGGTCAATTTACACCGAATGTGTCCAAGATATGAATAGGAGAGCAAATGGAGATGTAGACCATCTTTTCTTCTCTTTCATGCACGACATTGGAATGGGATTTGATGAGCATCATGAAGGTGGATGCAAGTGGCATAAATATTTTGGGCTATCTTCAGTCTGACTTGATGGGTGGAGGTGACCAAGGCATATCATTAGAGACAATTGGCCAATTGGAATGAAAGGAAAGCAATGGTCACATGCTAGCTGCCCATCCTCTGGCATTTAAAAAACACCTACAATATTTTGAAGGTATTTAACACTTATCAGTGCATATCATCACAAGCATAGATTCCACTACCTTAATATTGGCCACAACATTGCCCATGCATTGTGTTATGGTTTCAACATGTTTCGTAAGGCAAAGATGATCAGAAAAGGTGTCATCAATCAAAAATTCAAACTCGGGCCGGCATTGCTAAGACAAGCTGGTCCATTTTGGGGTTTGAATAATAGGTCATATCTTTGTCAAATCAGAAAAAGAAGAGATGTCTGGTGCGATACCATAATGAAGATGATCGAGGAGATTCCCTTTTGTTGACAATGGGGAATTAAATTGTTTGAAGCTGGTCCCTTTTGGGGGCTGCATTATAGGTCATATCTCCCTTGACTTCATTGGTTTTCATTTAAGGAACATCATATGGTGCGATACCATAAGTGTGAGTAGGAGGAAGATGCTTGAGGAGATTCCCTTTCGTTGACAATGGGGAATTGAATTGTTTAAAGTGGATCCCCCTCCCTACAAAGGCTCTACCAGTAGATAAGTTAGGGGCATAGGGCAATCAAGCATATGTTGCATGCTTCATGGTACATTCCAACAGTATCAATAGTGTGTCATCGACATACCTCTCATGCCGAGAGCATGCCACATAAATCACTTGCATATCATCAAAATTGAGGAGATCGTTACTCATTTAGTTGTACTTATATTCTCAGAAGCTCAACGGTGTGTTACCTAGATAGATAAAAGCAGTTAGAGAACGGCTCCATGATACAGAATATGGAAGAATGATAAGGGTTGGTGTGACTTCTAATGGGCAACAAACAACTTTGCAACTTGGATAGTAGAGAAAAAATTAACAAGTCAACAAAATTCTAATCTGATATAAATAAAACATTGAATTTAAACTAAATACAGGGCAACTAAACCTGCCCCTGGGTTGAGGCAATGATCGAAATGATGTAACATTTTTCATAAGTACTAAGATCTTATCCATTTTTCTAAATTTATTACCATCTGATTCCAAGCGTGTATTTGTCTTTATTTTCTTGGTAGAATATAGTTATTGGAGCTGGCAGCATTTCATGTCATCTTAGTAGAGCATAACTGAAGCACAAACAAAAAGGAAGAATTTATAATAACAAGTAGCTAACCTACTTCTCAAATAAAGGTGGCCGCTGCTGCGGTGGATCAGATTCAAAGTATTCAAAGAGCAGTCTTCCAGCATCTTGTGCTCTATCAGCTGCCACATTACATTCATGATCAGCTTTAGTTGATTGAGGTGGATTCTCCAAGACTTCTACGGGCATGCTTTGGTGAGGCCAGGGCAACAAAATGGACAGAAGGGGAAGTGTTAATCTAGATCCGCACTTTGAAGACCTCTTTGCCTCAAAAGAGTCACCCATACTATCTGTTTCGGAAGAAACATTATGCGTCTCACACGAGTTACTATAATCAACAAATTCACTGAACTTGGACAGGCCAAATAATTGTACTGCTGAAAGATATGGCACGAAATAGGCACGGAACTCAGAATTGGAACCCATTTTACTAGTACATTGATCTTCCACCTTTACTTCTAAACCATAGCTTCCATGCTTAGCATACCACTGCCATAATTTTCCTAAAGAGATGTTAGGAATCTGATGTCGACAAAGAGAATTTCCTGTTATTCTTCCATGAGAGCAAAAACTGCATCCAGGAAGGCTAGGCATCTGACTGATTACAGGAGAAGCAGAGTGAAGGACTTTCTCGAATTCAGCAAGATGGCAGCCTGTTTGCAGGTAGATAACTTCTGATGCAGTTTGAACTCCAAATGCATCCATCACAGCCTGCAATATTTTTTCTTCAGAGCATGAATTGTCAACAACAGCAGAATATTCACCGTTACTTTCACCTGACATTTGACCAGGCCTTTCTATCAACCTGTTTTCCATGTCATTGTCCTTCGCAGCAGATTCTGCACTTTTCAAAATAGAGCTAGAATATCCTGAAGGACAAGTAGAAGATTTTGGAAACATATCTTTCTCAATTCTTTTAAGATGTTCCTTATAAAGGATCAAGTCACACAGATGAGTAGCAACCTTGGCCTCCTTTTTCCCTACAGGAACCCATTTCTGCTTCATACCGGAAAAATGGTCCAGGCTGCAACTCTCAATGTCGAAGGCAGTGGTCTCCGATATCATGTCAGTTGCATCCAATATACCATTAGCATTGCTAGGTTGCAATTCAAGGTCGCATATCTTCTCCAGAGAATTCAGAATGCTACATGAGGGACTGAACTGGTCATGCACGGCATGAACATTCTCTCTGATGGAACATTGTACGTTGTGGGGTGGTGATGTTTGATTGGAATGAGTTTGTGTGCCTTCTTTGGAATTTAGGGTAACAGAAGTAATCCTATAAGTTTGTGAGGAAACTATCTTTGAATAATTGGTTTTATCTAGAGATCTAAGATTCTGACGACCCCTGTACCTAATTACAGATGATTTGTTGACTGCAGTGTGCTCTTGCATGGGAGTATTAGGAAGCCAAATGGTAACTGGTTTGCCCTTGCCAGGACCTTTTGTGTAAGACTCGATAGCATTTTCTTTCGACATTGAACCAGGATTGTTCATTTTTTTATTCACGTGTACCATTTTTTCAGATTTGGAGTCGCAATCAAGCCTGTTTGACTCAATCACTCTATTATCAGATAGACAAGTCTCGGGACGGGAAGGCACTTCATCACAATTAGAATGTATGCTTACTGATTCATTCTCACTTAACTGATACGAAAGAAGAGCACCACTTCTGGTTCTTATTTCATGTTCTTTGAGGGTGTCAGGCTCCGAGGCAAGATTTGGTATTTGCGGTCTCTGATGGCATCCATCAACACCCTTCTTTTGAACCCTCTTCCAAATAGGAGCCACAGCGACACCCTTCTGCATTTTAGGATATGTATTCCGGCTACTGAACTTGTGGGAAGAATGTGGATTTCCTGATGGTTCTCGGGCATGCCTTCCTCTCTTTCCTGGGATGCAAGATTGGCAAATACTGTCATTTTCGCAGGATTCATTGTCATTGAGAAAAACTGACTCCTCAAAAACACTGCTCACTCCATTGGGAATTTTTTTCTGATAGATAAGGCTTTTAGCTCTAACACCATTGGCTTCAACATTTCTATCACATTGGTCAGAGATAGTGTTCCCTAATGTGCAGTTTTTGTTGAAAGAATCGGAAACTGTCTGGCATTCTGCAGAAGGAAGCCCCCTATCATCCAGAATATCTGGCATGTTCTTGTCATTAATATGTCTCAGGCTAGTTGAATCAGAAGGCCACTCTTCCAAAACAAAATCAGAGAGTGGAGACTTATCTAGACTAGAAAAATAACTGGCATCACAGGTACTGCTAGTTTTGCTGAAGTCACAATTTGTTGTGTTGTTCTCGAAGGGAGATAACACAAATTCCCCGGTCTGTGTCGCATTTAATGATTGACCAGATTCATCCATCAGGTCACTTTTTAAAGCATACACCACTGGCATGCATAAATTGTCCAAGTGCTCAACACTTTTTTCCTTAGCATGGGTCCTTCGTCGTGTCAACTGCAGGGATAAGTCAGATGTAACTGTACTTTCAGGAGAGTAGCTTCCTGACAAGTCCATAAATGACTTGGACTGTTCTGAAACCCCCGAAGCTGAGGACGCAGAAATACTGTGAACATTCCTTTCACAGACAGCATCATTGGAAATAGGATCTTTTCCAAGAAGAGATTTCTTGTGGTGTCTAGACTTCCTTTTTCCCTTCTTCTTCGAACTTGTTTTGATAGTCTTGTTTATTTTATCTTCCCCGCCATGCAAGGTTTCAGCATTTGACGAGGAAAGATCGCCACGTGGAAAATCAGGCAGTTCATTTGGCAAAACACGGTTATCCACTGAAACATTGGAGAAGTCCTTCAAGCATTTACTTCGCTTACTCCTGCTGCGATACTGTCTAGATTTTGGCCCTGTAATACTATTATCGATATCCAAATTTGTCTTGATGTGATGAATCATCTGTTCCATGTCTTGATTGGCCGGAAATAGAATAACCGGCAAAGATATCGGTAGAGAATCAACCATATCCAACTGTGCCTCTGTACCCAAATACTTGTGATCTATTTGCACAGGCCAGAAACATGGAGCTACAAGTTTCCACCTGCAATGATATTTCAACATAAAAACTTCCCAGCATCAAAACTTGAAGGTGTGAAATCATCATTCATATTTTTGGCAGGTTAAAAAATGAACTAAGCCTTCTCCCACTATAAGTATGGTCGGTTACATGAATTCTTGCTCAAATCCATGTTAAATAATTCGACTATTTTTTACGTTGGCCGACGACTACCTAACACAACTCCTACAAGAGTGGGATTTGAACCCTGATCTTTTGTGTGGTAGACACATTGTACTACCCAAGGTTTTAAAAACGTGAGGCGTATCAAGGCGTTTTCCTAGTATTTCCTCGAGGCATAAGCCTCAAGGCGTATCGAGGCATAAGCCTCACTCGTGAAAGAAAATTTTTCATAAAATATAATAATTAATCGTAATTACAATCTTCAAGTTCTAGAAATTAAATAGTTATGATTAAATATAACTCCAAGATATTTCAAGGCTAACATCATGGTTTAACATCCAAGTTGTTATATAACTCTCTTTTTTTAAACTCTAAATATGTAAGGAGTCAAGTAAATATGGATATGTATGCACAATAATGGGTAACTCTCCGCAAAATTTAAAGTTTTGAATAAAATTTAACTAAAGGGACTAGATGTAACCTAACATTTTCAAAATTAGGTGAGATATGTGTCATTCAATTGAGAACGATAAGAGAGTGAGCAGTGAATATGTGATCACTTTTTACTTTACCATAATGATTGGGGGATAAAATACTTGAATATTGCATGTTATGATCATCTTTGTTCATGTATGATTTGATGTGTATTAATTTAGTCTTGATTGAATAGAAGAAAAGATGAGGCATGTTTACAAAAACATACTTTTCAAAATTTAGGTCAAAGTAGGGGACTTGCATCCAAACATTTTAATAAAGAAAGCATTTATGCTTGATTCATACTAAAGAATAGAGGCATTAGATTTAAGCACTCAAGATTCAATTTTTTTGTTGATGTTGATTTATAAAAAACATGCATAACAAAGTAAAAATAAGCTTAATATGTTAATAAATTAAAAAAATACACTTCAGTGAATCATGAGCTTAAAGACTTGAAAATACATGTCTAAGAAAGATGAAAAGCTCACAATCAAAAAGAAAAGGAAAAAATATTGCAGAAAAAAATTAAAAAAATAGCCCATTCATGAGGCAGCGCCTCGAGGCGTGCCTCATAAGCCTCGAGGCGTACGCCTCAGCGCCTCGAGGCGTGTTTTTAAAAACAATGGTACTACCACTAGACCATTAAGTGGGTACAATATCTACTGCGCAGCCAACTACAGAAGTAGAAGCCAAGGACACATGAGAAATAGATATATCCAGCAAAAACAAATTTGAGTCTGTAAGTATAAAAATTGCCTAATGTAGAGACCAAAAGCAATCACAGCAAAGAAATAGATATATCTCATAATTTACTCACACGAAAGAACCGCATAGAACTCACGCTACCAGTTGTATAGCCTAGACGATTAAAATATTTGAAAAGAACCTTCTCATTAAAATTGGTACCCATATATCACGATTTGACGATGCAGTGAGGAAACAAAGAATGCGAACATAAAGCATCCCTTACGAGATTCATAATACCATTACCTTCCCTCGGAATCCCTTACGAGTGTTGCTACTGGATCGACCTGAGAAAGAATCACAACAAGGAATGAATATGATCAACTTAACATTTTAAAGAAAAAACAGATCATCGCAACAGTTAACCTTTGGATCGTGTGTGCGATTATACCGCATCAAGGATCTTATTAGAGCGCTGTATCTCCCTACGTCCGCACCGGTTTCACGATTCCGTCTCGACTTGGCATGGTCCCACGGTCTTTTCTGCTGAACCTAACAGCAAGAACAACGCGCATCTTCACGCAACAAACTATAACAGCGTACGTCAATCTTCAAGCAAAAACAGGCAACATCTTCCTTTGGCGAAAAGAATCGCACAGAAAACACACATTCCGAACAAACGGCACAAACCGGAGCATAAGATCAGAGCGGTTGCACGATCATTTCAAACAAAAGCAAAAGAACAGAAACAGAATTAAACGATCGATCGGGCGCACCGGAGCGGTCGTCGTCGAAGTCAGAAGAGTCAAACGGAGGTCGTCGATTCTCGAAAAAAGGACAAAAAAATGGAGATCAACAACCTAAAATCGAACGGAGGTGCGATCGACCTAAAAATAGATAAGATTGCGCGCTCTTTGCGGAGCGATCAATCGATCGAGACGATAAGGGGGAGAGAGAGAGAGAGATCACCATCAACATGGGAATGGGGAGCGGAGCTCTATCTATGTCTGTGCAGAGAGGAGAGTGGGAGAAGTTGTGTGGTCGCTGTGGACAAAAAGCGATGAAAAAGGGAAGAGGGAGAGAGAGAGTGGGGGTTTGTTTTCTAGTTTGGGAGTTTGGTTTCCGGTGGGGGGTCTGTTTCGGTAATATCACGGATCTAGTTTGGGAGTTTGGTTTCCGGCGGGGTCTGTTTCGGTAATATTACGAAACTAAAGGGTTTTTTTGTAAAATAAAGAGTTTTACGTCTAGTTGAGAAAAGCAAAGCTTGTTTTATTATGAATGGTATTTTCTTTTGTAAAATGGACAATTTAACATAAATATTCGGGTATGGTTAAATTATAATAGATTAGTGAAAGGTCCAGAAGTTTGATATTATAGATATGAAAGAGGTTCTCGATGAAAAAAAGTTTGATTAACTACATATCATTTGTTATTGTCACCCGATGTGGATAAGTATGATAAATATGTTACAATAACAAATAATAATAAGGATTTTTTATCATTTTACTCTTTTTAACTTTTGCAATACATGCTCCTCTCTTTTTGTAATGTAAATTGTGCCCCCACTTCTTACCAATTTCACAAATTCATCCTTTAAAGTATGGGTATAATTGATATCTAAAAGGGCGGAATTGTTAAATTTTCAATTATGTAAATGTTGTATGTCTTTTGTCATTTTTTATTGGAAAAATACAATGTCTTTTACAAAGTGTTATGCTACTAAATTTTTCACCCTCGATGTTAATATTTTTTCCAAGAATTATTTTAACATTTATTCTAGTCGTCGTGAACTTTTACATAATTTACCCTTTATATATCATTTAACTTTTATTTATTTATGTGCTTCTCTCTCCTACTTTTTGTGGTTTTCTTTTCAAAGAAACTATATGTATATGTTTAGTTGGAAAATTTATTTATAATGAGCTTAAGTAAATATATTTTCATTGTATTCCTATCTATTGATGATATGTTAATATACTTATTTTTATAATGCTTGTTTCAAATTTAAATATAGAATGGGTATATCTATTATCTGTATATATATTTGGTATATGGATACAAGGACTTGGAAGATTGACTACTACATGGTATTTGTATTTCTAACCATCTTATATTTAGGTTTTCAATAATTTGAATGAGTTGAAGGGGATATCAAGTACAAAGTAAATGTCTTGAATTGCAAATTTATATGATATCGATTATAAACACATCCTAGAATTTCAACTTATATAAAATGTATAGGACTTTTTTCTTGACTATAACTACTTATTTGAAGATGTGCGCTTTTGTAGCACATTGTAAAATAAAAGAAATATATAATCTATAAAAGATATTAAAAATGAGAAAAGAGAAGCTACACCGATGAGTGCAGCCAAGTTGATGCACCAGTATTTTTATTTAGCTTTGATTTTTTTCGTAAGAAACCTAAGGGATTTGCTTAATCTATTAAGTGGATACGTGTTTCAATTTTTTCTTTTTCAATTGATTGTCTAATGAATTTGGAAAGTGAGGAGGAATGTTGAATGAGGTACACATCTCTAATTGGTATGGATCAATAAGGAGGGGATGGGTCTTGTTGACTTAAGTCAATGGGGCTCTGCTGATAGGGATAAGTGAGGTAGTGGTGACTAATGAAAAGGCGCTACATGGCATATTGACTAAGTGGTCGGTCTTCCACGTGGCAGTGGTGTGCCTACAACCAAAGTAAAAATCAAAATCAAAATTAAAATAGTAAATCTCAAAATATGAAAAACTATTCATACATTAAACTTGTAGATCTCAATGAGACTACAAGTTCCATTCAAAAATATATATATATATATATATTAATTTTCAGGATATTTTATAGGTGTAAAAATACAAAAATTTACGGTTTTGTATATTTTCTTTGATTTTTCCTTAATAATTTATTATTTTTAATATATTAATAATAATGTATTTACATATTATCTAATTTTTGGATTTAAATAAGGAAAAAGTAAAATAAAGTAAGGAGATGTGATATATATAGGTGAATTTAGCGATTTCTTTTTTTCAATTTTTATGTCTTTGGGTTTTCTAGATTTTGATTTTTTTCCATTAGTTATATTGTATAATAATAAAATAATGAACAAAAGAAATGAAACAAAAAAGATGAGTTTTATACATGGAATAACAAGATTTTGAATATACAATTGTACTATATAAAATACAACTCAAATATCACAATTTTGCAAGCGAACTCTGATCTCTTTGAAATTAATTTAATTTTGAAGAAATTTTAATGTACATCATTTTGAAAGAATATCTGGGGTTCATCATGGTCTGTATGAATAAGATATTTAACTTTACGACTTTTTAGACTCTAAATTAGGAGTTTGGTTTATTCCACACATATACAAGTTAGTATTTTTTAGAATTTCTGATATTTTAAGATACTTATATGTACACAACAAAAGCAGTTTACTTTAATCGGAGTTAACATGAATTTATTAAAAATCAACAAAGATTTTATTATATACATATGTATACATATATACATACAAATAAGACTCCAATTTCCTGATTTTTCTTCTTTTTATTTGTTGATTTTGTCATGTTGATCGAGTCTTTGGGATGAGGCGAGCTCCTTGGGCTTTTAGTCCAAGCATCTCTTATTCTTTTGGCCTACATAAGGACATTCTTCTTGATTTTTTGATTTTTCTACTTCTTGGAAATATATGTATATATTTTATACTATTTATGTAATATTACCTATGCATAAGCAAATGATAAAAAATATGAAATTAAATATGAATGCATGTTTTTTTACTTGATTTGGAGCTCAATTTACGGCTCTTAGGTAGATGACGCATAGATTCATCAATAATCTAATACGTGTATCCAGATTGTATTTATAATTTAAAACCCTATATGTAAATTTTGAATATTGGTTTTTGTAGTTTATATTATTAATTTGAAATGTTAGTGTATTTACATAATGGTCTCTTAAATTCTACTTTTGAGTGATTTAAAGTCAAATAAAATTCAAAAAATCATATAAATCAAGAAAATATATTTTATTTTTTTTAGAGGCATAGGAAGTTTTTAGTAAAAGAAATGATTGCCAAAATATCTTTTTGTACTATAGTTTGTGTCTTGTAGTAGATATATTAGCATTAATTGATGCATAATATGATATCTATTAGATCGTTTAATTTCTGCTTTTACTAGGAATATTTTTGAGATATTCTAATTATTGTGGGTTGCTTAATGCTCATTAGACCTCTTTTGTGCTTGATGTGCACTTAGAGAATGTTAATGTATAGACTAATGATCAAAATCAACTTTTCTAATCGTATAATTATGGAATAAATGGTATGTCTTGTTCAAACTTATTGAGTATGATCCATACCCTAAATGAATGATATAATTGGTATGATAATTATGTTTAGTGTAAATTTAAATGTATTCAAATTGGGGGATAGCCATTTTTTTGTGAATGTCGTTGTCGTAAGAAATTTGTGAATAGCAAGCTAAAATTGACACTCGTACTTACATAAAAACTTAAATCGATATAAACATCATTAAGATTAAAAAATAAGAAGTAGATACGAGAACTTAGATGTTTTGCATAACCAGTGCATGAAGAATGCCTGCTCCACATTCATGAAGTGTTTCACAACTGAAGCACCAAAACTTGATTTAATATATGAGATAGTCTTCTAATGTGGAAAGTAAGAGAAACTGGAAAAATACCTTAAGGTGACTACTTATATAGAGTGGGTTTCTAATTAAGGTTACTTGGACTAATATAAAGTTAAAATCCCAGGGAGACATGAACTCAAGGGACTTTAGGTAGATTGGTGACTCAACTCACACTTATAATAAGGAGGAAAATAGAGTAGATTACATTATGGGGGACTAACATTACGTATACATGTCGCACATGTGATATCTCTATGTGACAGTGATCGTTTACTTAGCCACCATGTGTTACCTTGATGTAGCATGCAATACCTTACAACCATACTTGTTTAGAATTACTATAGAATATAAGTTCATGGAACCTCTGTCTCGCTCTTATGGAATTATTCACATCCCCCTACCTATGCTTAAGTTCAAATCCCCTCCCCTTCATGTACTTACTAAAAAATAAATTATCCGCATGCGACTAATATGGAGTAAATTCAAGGTTGAAGGTAAGTATAACTATACTTGCACCTTTTTATGCCCATTTGTGCACATGCCTCTCCTATTAACATCTGTTGATAGGGGGATGGGACAACACTAACGCAAAAGGTCATAGGAGTTACACTGTTGTTTTGTTAGGGGCACAAGTGTTATGTCAAAAAAGTAAGGGCATAAGTGTAGCATTAAAAACTCAAAAGGGTGCAAGTGTACACAAAACCACCAAAAAAATCTATGTAGCCCTCCATGTGCTAAATTATGGCTTCATCCCCGGTAGTACGAGGTATGAGAGTAACTTTAGATGATTGTTGCATCATTAATCTAGTCATGCATTCTTCTCTCGTACTTTACAACCAAAATATGATCAACAACTCTTGTGAACGAAGAAAATGATTGGATAAAATTTGACAATTTATAATGCTATAGTTTGATATGTTATACGTGTAAGCTTAGTGATACAATTCAAGTACTTAATTTTTAAACACATTAAATATCAGAAAATTTGCTACTTACATGTTCATAAAACTGTTGATTACATCTGTATGAATTGTATGCATGTCAACATTTAGACATGATTATATCAGAATTGTTGGTAATGATTCGTTAAAAGATTTTTGTTGGAGGTGATTTTTACCTCACACTTTTCACTGTGACAAAACTCCATCTATGTATATATTGCTAATCTAGCATTTTTCGTTCACCTTCCAATTGTGACTTAAGGATCTTTTCTTATTTTGTTGGCTAGAGTTCTCATGTGTGTCATAGGGACTACAAAGTAGGGTATCATTCCATGTGCCATGTCGGATAGGGTTTTCATATGGTACATATGTACTCCAGAGTAAAGTACCATTCTCTGTGTCAGATGGAAGATATCCAGTTCTCCGACGAGGAGACTTCTTTAGACTCCATTCTCCAGCGACCGTGGACTCCGACGAGGATTGCGGTCCACGACCTTTTCAGTTCGGTTCTTTTCAGAGGTGGAGCAGTTGTCCACATGTTGTGTAGGACCAGAGTACTCCAACGAGGAGACTCATTTCAGTTGCAGTGACTCTGTTCAAGAGGAGACACTTGGTTACTTTATAGAAGACTACTTGCTTCTAATCTAAAGGTAGTTTATTACTCTTTACTTTCCTCGCTTAATTTGATTTTGTTATATTTAGGATGCATCTTTGACGCCATGTACTATCACTCTTTTTCCATGGAGATATCATGTCATGCTATCTTGTTTCAAGTTGAATATATGCACAATTTTCATTCTTTAAAACTTTTTAAAACTAATATAAGCTTAGATATTTAAGTATTACATTAATATCGAGTTGAATATTATAGATTCTCTAGGCACAAATCATCTAGGTATTTTACCAAGATTTATGAAGTAAAAACACCCATTCAATCAAAAAGCTCATAAATCTCTGACGTGGTGTGAAGTATTTAATCGAAAAGCACTAAAACCATTCAAAAATTGAGAGTGGGGTTCTAAACTCTGACATGTTGCAAGATCATGAAAAGAGAGGTCCGAAGTAGAGTCTTTTTAGAAACAAACTCGACACTTCTACAACCATCATGTTTGATCGTCATAAAACCCCAACACATTTCACAACGTATGCATACAACATTTAATTAAACAAATGTCGTCCTATGCCAATTCTGGTCGAAACAATTTCACCGTAAAAATGATCTTGCCAAAATATGATCCAGTTTCCAGCTAACCATAGAGCCCACATCATTGCAATGCATCTCGAACTCTCCTCTATATCGTGCCACTCCACACCATTGGAATCCCAAAAATTTGAAACACTAGCAGTAGCCACCAAGAATTTCCCAAATAGATCACATGATGAGTTTTGCATCCTCTACATCTGATGAATATCCATCTCATCACCTTTAGTCTTTCATTTTGGCCTTAAATCCCAAGCTAAATTCATATATATATATAAATCATTTATTGCACACAATAACACTCAATAATTGATTGATAATGTATTTAATTCTGAAAAAAAGAATAAATAAAAGGAAAGAAAAAATAAATGAAGTGTCAAAGATACTAAATGACCCTAGACCCCCAGACCAAGTTATCATGATGACTTGGTCGGCAAGGAATAAAGTATGGGGAGATAGGGCACTCAATTGTACAGAAAACTCCTCAAAACCCTAATTCTATTGTATACCATATTTTATTTTCCATTTTATACACCTCAACTAATTAATTCTAAACATGAAACTTGAACATAAAAATACAAAGAAAAATGCAAAATTAACCACAAAAAAACAAATACACAGTGCACTCAGGGCACACAGAACAAAAAGCTGCAAAGAAAATTTCACGCACATGTATATTCTTCATATGAACTCAAAATTAATCAAACTCATCTTTATTATTCACAAAATTAAAGTATCTATTAAATGAAAGTGGTTTCATTGAAAATGTAGCTCAAATGCAAAAGTTGCTTTTGGGTCTCTATTATATTGTATACATGTATATTATATTCAATATATGCATTTTTTGTATTTTTTATCTTTCTTATATTTTTATATATTTAAAATATTATTTGAAATACAATAAAAAATAAACATAAAATAAATGCATGAAAAATACATTTAAATAAATAAGAAATTAAAACATATAGGTAAATTATACATATAAGATACATACACTTATTTATTTAAGTATATAAATAAAATCAGAAAAATTAAATGAAAAATATGTAAATATGTATTTAAATATATTACAAATATATAAAATATGTAAATACAATAATAATATGCAAAATAAAAATAAAATGTTTTAAATACAAGTAAATATATTTATATATCTAAACATAATAAATCAACACTTAATAAATAACTCTGTAAAAATAAATAACCAATATAATAAAATCCTACATAAATAAAAAATATTTTTTGTCATTTAACTTTTAATTAATAAAATCAATTACCATTTCTTTTTTAATTAACAAGGGTTTTTTTCCCTTGGATTTTTTTGGTTGGTCCATGTGTAACAACCAGAACCATTCTTTTATTGACCGTGGGTCAATTGTACATCTCCCACCTGCTCATCTTGTCAGAAGCTCGCGGGTGCCCTTCTTCTCCCATATTTTGGTTTTCCTCTATATCGCCTTCGAGACCGTCACCTCTCCGTTCTTCCCACTTCCCTACTCCACTCTGCTTATATAGCCCTCACCAACTCCCTCCATATCACACAAAATCGCTTGTCCGCTTTTGCCCTTCACTGTGATCTACAAACAAACCCAGCCGACACCTTTTGATTTTTTGATCCCCTCTTGCCTAGTCATAACCCCAATAGGACTTCCCAAGTTGATTGGATGGTGATAGCGAGCTAATACTTGACCTTGTCGGTGTGGAGAATCAAAGAGGAGGGAGATCTAAGGACTCATCAGAGCTCCTATGACGAAGTTCATCCGCTCTCTAGACCCCTCAGGTAGAGTCATTTTTCTTTTCATTTCCTAGTGTAATTTCATTGCCCGTAGTGTAGTCGTAAGTTCATAAATTGATGGTTAGATTTGCTAAATTTGTAGATCTTTGTGAGCTGGAGCTTTCAACTCCATCTCGATATAACTGTGTTCCGACTATAATCTGACTCAATTTCTCCCCATTAACCTCATCGCATTCTCCATAAAATCCCCATCATTTCCCCCTTGATTCCTCAAGAATCAAGGTCCATCGAGTTCCATCCTTTGCCATCATCAAGAGTGTTGGACATGCGAGCCCATGGTGAGCCATTATGCAATAAATGTTATTGCAATTCACTCCTTAATCTGGAATGAAGAATAATTGGTTTGCATAATAGGTCCCTTAGTACAATTATGGTTATGTACCATGGTTATCTTAATGATCATACAATTGTTGATTCAATTATTGAATCATAGAGGCTGGTGCTTGGATGAATATCTAAAGAGTTAGATTGAGGACTCATCAAGCACCATCAAATGATTGTTAAGATGTGATCTCCAGCATGAGTAGGAGATGGCAATCCTTATCTCTAAAGACTGATATCTGACCGACCTCTTGATGCAGGTCCTCTGCATAGGAATAGAGATTCGGAGGTGTCAGATTAGTTAGGTCAAAGAGTTGACTTAACGAGATCGAGATAACCACAGACCTATGTCGTATGCTGTCACGGTATAGGCACGCATCCTCTGACCGGAGACAGATGTGTTACTATATGTCTGAGTACGTACATTTGGCAGACCAATAGGTTGATGACCTAATCAAGGTTTATACACCGACGCGCTAGTGTGCATATAAGGGCATATGAGTAATACGATATCTCAGAGGGATCATACAAGTTCATTTACCAAATCGGAAGACATGAGCTCACTTATGAGATATTGGAAAGAATCAAATTCCGTGCACGATCATCTCGCTTTGGAAGTTTGACTGAATTTGTAGGTTTGATATATACTTTTGGAAAGTATATGATCATCACTTGGGGTATGATATATGCTTTTGGAAAGTATATGATCGGTACCGACTCCCAATGATCAAATGAGAAACTTAATGATAAAACCCTGAAGGAGACAGTTTAAAAGAGATCTAAAACTTCATGTTTAATCTAAGCATTCCAGTATGCAGGATGTACATGTATTAGGAATACCTGAGGGTGATGTGATCATAAATGATTGTATAACCATGACGCTTCCATTCCTAGGGAGTGATGAAATGGGTATGGATTTTAGTGACTCCTCTCGTAGAGAAGTGATCTAATCTTAGTCCAAATGTTGGACATTGATCTGAATGTGATTTAGATACAATGAGAAGATTAGGTCTACGGTCTTGATTTAATTAAGCATCTATGGAAGGTCCGCAAGATCTGGATTTGAGATTTGATTTCAATATCCAAGTCACTATACATGGAATAATACAATCGTCCCTGTCCTTATCTCCAAGTATCTGCGGAGAAAGTGCATTATCCTTGAAAGGGTTCATGGATAATTTCATTGTTGATATATGTAACCAAGCATCGAGAAAATTTATAATTAAATGTGATTTAGTTATCATGGATAATATGAGTTTGATTCATATTATAAGGACAGTTATATGAGATAATTAATTATGATTTAATTATCAAATATACGAATAATGTGAATGTGATTCATATACGATTTAATTATCATGAATAATGTGGATAGCACTATCCATATTAATCATATATATTATAAATATTATTTATAATATATTAGAGAGAGCATATTGCGATTTATATTTGTTAATTAATTATTGATGTGAATTGGATTCACATTGGATGATTAATAAAAATATAATTTACATTTGTTTTGGGATGTGAATGTGATTCACATTTTTTCCAAAGGCATGATTGTAATATTTCACAAGATAATTATGAAATATTTTTGTGAAATAATCTACAATAATTGTTGGTATAAATCCTGAAGATATCACGAGATAATGAGATCTCATGAGATGTTGGTAGCCGTCCTCCCTTTTTAGAAGATATGGTTTATCTCCTCATTATCTCCAAGGATAATTAATTGATTTGAATTTAAATATATTGATTTATCGATATATATATATATATTAAATTTGTTGTTGTGTTTTTACAACAAGATCATAGCCATTGAAAGAAACACAAATCAATCTCAACCATTGATTGTGTGTTGTCCATGGATTGGGATCCATGGACTCCCAAAACCCTATATAAGAAGAGGCACCCCTTGCTCTTTCGATATATACAATTATGAATGCTCTCTCTCTCTCTCTCTCTCTCTCTCTACACGCCAAGCTTCTCTCTCTTTCTCTCATAGTGGTCGTCCACCGTGGAGCCATCATCATCAACACATCATCGTCGTTATGCTACTGGATCATCTACTCGTGGATCTCCATCTCCTTCGGTGCATCTCGCTCGTGAAGAAGATGTTGGATCTCATGTGATGAGATCAGGAGATCCGCCGCTTGAATCATCAACATGTATTGCGAGGAGCACGCGATTCATCCCTGCACTCGCAAGCGTCTCCTCCGTCGGATCGGTCTTGAGACAGGAGGTCTCTTAGTTTAGAGACTCGATCGCAACCACGCTTCAAGAGGTAAACCTTATACCTATTGTGGTTTAGATGAAACGATTCAAGAAGTGTTCTTGGATCATGTGGTTTCATCATTTTTTTAAAATTCCGTTGCCCGGAGCAATAAGTGCGACTAGTTGCTCCCGATCGCGTACGATGCGATCCTCACGCTTTCATGATGCGCTTGAGGATCTTCCCATATCCTTAAAGGAGATCTTCACCCCTTCATCCATATCCACATTCAACTTCATCTTCTGGTCGAGGAGATATGCCTAGAATCGGTGGACCTTTTATTGCAAGTTAGAGGACCTGGGAGCCTTAGGGGCAAGGAATTGAGGTTCCTCCAGGTCATCGGAGCCAACATGCCTCCAAGTCCCCATCACTGGGATATGGACCCTACTTGGACCTCCTACATATGAGGCTTCCTTCTAGGAAGGAGTAGGGCCGATCAGGTTGAAGAACCAAGGCCAGATGGGGGAGAAATTGCATATCGAAATCCGCCCAGGTTGTGTTCTTGAGGTGTTCTTCATGAACCCTTGAGAGTCGTCGGATCACACCTCAGCTCCCGTCGTTGAATCCAAGACAAATTGGTGTGCACCTCCTTCCATCAAATGTGCTTAAGTGAGCACATATGGCACCATAACAGCTGTCAGATGAAGCGCACTTGGGTAAATATTTAAGTAGCCTTCCCACTCTTTTGTATTTTCTATTCAGCCTTGTAAATATTTAATAGAGTTAAAATATTTGTGTAATGATTGTAATTGGGACACGAGGTTATTTAATATTTGTAGGAAGGTCCTTACACCTCATGTGTTGCACTACGTGAGGTGTTGTGAAATTTGCATAGAAGCATCGTCGACTTTAGTTTTTAAGTTTACTCCAAAAACTTGTACATATAATGTAAACTTTTGGGGTATTTTGCACGCTAGGCCCCAGTGCTTTATTTTATTTACAAATTTACCTCTACCAGGCATGTATTTTTTATGCATTTGTATTTTTAGTAATTAGCTCATATGCTTATTAAATATTGGGGAAAACATATTAGATGCTTTAAATCAGGTTGATGCACAACTACATTTTATTTAGCATTTTATTTCATTTTCTCGTTTATTAAAAATCAAATTGGAGTTATATATTCCATGTCTATGCCTAAAAATTATAAAACCTCTTCTTATGTATAATACTATATATTGAACCTCCAAACCAAAAATCAAAAAATGTAAAAGAAAATACTAAAAATTGCAAGAACCTAAAAAGACTATAAAAATCAGTAAAAACTCCATCAAGTTCCAAAAAAGTAGTTTTTTATTCTATATTTTTGTTTATATTATATAACATACATTAAAAATAATTTTAGGAAATTTTGGACATATTGTCTATTTTTGAATTCCCAAACAACTCGATATATATATACCAACTATTTTGATATATTAAATACATTCAAGATACATAAAAATTAGCAAAAATTATATAAAAATAAAAAATAGAGAAAATATTAAAAGTACAAAAATGTTTTATTTTCTGAATTTTGACCATATATAATCATAAAACCTCATCTATATTATATATACCTTAGAATAATTATATACTAATTATTATTATTAGAAGTTCAACCCTCATATATAGCAAGGCATCATCTTGTATGTACGTATATACATTGGTTGTGCAATATCTCTATTCAACATGGGAGAACATGCCATATCTCAAGTGTGGATGTGGGTGCCCTCGATGCTTGAATTTGAGCTCAACCTTTCTTATGCTTCCCGAGAGTATGCTTGATTCCCCTGACTTCCGAGATTTCCTGACCTGATAGAAACGACAAAGCCAGCTGTTGGGGAATGAGCAAGATGGCGGTTCCCAGTCCGCAATGCATTCGCAAGAGTGAGCGCTAGCATCGAGGAGGTCATTATAGTGGGCAACATCTACCTTGTTTATTAGTTAGTTGCATTCTTTCCCCTTGGCATTGATGTCACGTGTAGTGGAAAAGGAGAACTCGTGGATAAATACCACAACGTCACTATGGGGCTCATGGTACGTTTTTCCTCTGACAAGAAAAAAAGGGGCCTGAGGACATCAAATTAGTCATCGAAGAGATAATAGGGCTAATTAGTCAGTAAGGCAAGTCAATACTCTCGACTGTCCTTTTTGTAAGAGCTTTCGCAATCAACATGTCGAAGTGTCGAAATTCTGGTGAACGTTCCACCTATTATCAGTCATGGTAGGGTAGTTGAAGTCTAGTGAGGAGTGTGTGTAGGCTTCTTTCTCTAGTCTGATTGTGTGCGATACTGGATTCCTATTTCTCCATGATATCCCACGATCAAAACAATTGACAGAATTCCGTGAAACCATTTCATAGAAGTTCAGCTCAGAGAGTTTTCAATCTGCCTTGTGAAAAAAAAGAAAGGGAGGTCAAAATGACCTTTGATCTTGCAGATTTGTCCTACAACATTTCTCTGCTCCCTCTCAAATCATGCGCATTTCATACCATTCTCCCATCAGATGTCTTGTAACGTCCCGGGCTTAAATCCCCGATCCGTTATCGCGGAAAACTGACCTTGACAACTTGTTGGGTTCGGGCCCAATTGAACCTGTTGACAACCACCCAAAATGCTTAAGCCCAAGTTGTCAAGTAGTAATCCCCACAACTTATAAATCACACCCACACTTCGTGAGTTTTAGGTATGGCACTATGTTTGGGGTTGGTATGTTACAACCTCGCCCACTTATATTCGCAACGTCCTTGTTGCGACATGGCACACCATTAATTCCCAATGACAATGACGGTTGCACGCTCCGGGTAGCCTTTTCCTCCAACCTCTTTGTAGGGGCGGCTCCACCTCTCGGGTAGCCATTTCTACTATTAGAGGGAACATAGCTCTGATACCATTTGTAACGTCTCGAGCTTAAGTCCCCGATCCGTTATCGAGGAAAACTGACCCCGACAACTTTTTGAGTCCGGGCCCAATTAAACCCGTTGACAACCACCCAAAATTCTTAAGCCCAAGTTGTCAAGTAGTAATCCCCACCACTTATAAATCACACCCACACTTCGTGAGTTTTAAGTATGACACTATGTTTGGGGTTGGGGTGTTACACATCTTGTCATTGAAGGATTATCCTTTGAGTCATGATTTCTAATGTGAGACTTTCACCTGGAGTTTTGACTGAATCAAAGCTTTTCGAAAGGTAGATAGATTGCTTCAAACTCCAGCACCCTCTTGAAGCACTTAGAAAATAGCCTAAGCTAGAATATCAAAGAAATTGTCAAGCTTGGCAACAATTTTTATCACGGATCCCTCCATCCTCGGTAACATCCATCGAGGGATTCAGAGAAGTCTTATAATTATCTAATACATATTTAAAACCCTTTAAAAAATTGAAAAGGACTATTCCTATATATATTTATATATATTTAATATATATCCTATTATTATTATTATTTATAATATCTGTTATTATTATTACAACATATAAATATATATTATACCTTAAAAGAAGAAGAAATTAATATTTTGCAAAATTAAAATGAAAATATAAATATAAATATAAAAATATATAAAATATAAAACCATTAAAATTCCATAAAAAAATAAATAAAATAAAAAGACACATAAAAATATAAAAAAAACAGAAAATGTACAAAAATAAGTATTATTAGTTTCTATTAATTGATAATAATTATACATATCCTCAAGTTTGCTTTCGGTGATTCGACCCCTACACTTGCCGACTATACACATCTTTTATAGGACACCATAAATTTCACCCCACACTAGTTTTCATTATTTAAAATATATAGTGGGTTGATTGTTTGCTTGATTTGATTGGTAAAGTGTCGAGAACTGAGAGAGGCCGATACAATGATTGTCAGATCTGACTTGTCGGACACCGTAGGCTCCTCCAAGATCGAACATCAGACATCTCTCTCCGATCAATTAATAAAATGACGCTGTTGCTGGGGACCAACTTGTAGCATATGATATTGTGCATATTAACTATCACATATCTCTGTCTTTAGTTCTTTTTAAAATACATTGTTTATCGATTCCGACCAATTTCCTTTGTTGACTTCTTTACGAGGGACCGTAGAGTGAAGACAAATTTCTTAGGATAGTCGATGCACCTGAGCTACATGGAGATCCGCTCTTTCTTCGTGAGGTGATATGAGAGAGCAAGGAGAAGATAATGCAAGAGCAGAGTAAATTAGCATAGATTTTTATTTTATTTTTTTCTGAGAGGGAGACTTGATTAATTTGTAATAGTGCAAGTTGGATAGTCAGACATCCAGACTCTCGCAGGTCAATTTTACCAAGAGTTTGTTTATTTGGGGGCTCACTCGATTTTTCTTGCATTTTCATAACATTCTATCTTTTCCCCCCAATTTTCTCATTATTTTTATTTAGTTTCCACGATTTGAGTTTTCTGTCTTTCTTTTTATTTGTTTTATGTGAATGAGCCCTTAGATTTTAGGACTTGCTTAGTCAATTTAACTTAGGTCTGCATCCCTAATATCTGCATGTACTTATAGTTTCTACATTTGGACCTTAGTAAATTAAAACTATGCTTCACGCTAATAGAAATTCCAATGTAGGAATATTTTAAGTAACACTATGATGGAGAACTCACCATTGTGTCTAATAATGCCTTCTTAGTTAGAAAACTTACGACACTTCCTGCCTCTCTCCATGCTAGATGCAAGACAGAAATTTAAATCTACACTGCATGAAATGCAAAGGCAAATCTCCATCATCGGCTTTTATGTCTTCTCTCACAGTTTTGAATCACCTAAAATTTTAAAAAAAAATACAAAAAAATCATCAGGCGATTATTCTAGAAAATACTCAAAAAAGTAAAAATAAAAAGGGGGACTGCTAATAACACTTTGACCCTAAATAAAATTTGTAACAAACTTCATTATATTGGATTCATAAAGTCCACATTATTTTCAGGTACACTCCAGACATAGTGAGGCACGCCCATAGGACATATAGCCTATCCAACCCTGGGTACTGCCTTATTGTTGACTAAATTCATGAAGTATTGGCGATTCTATCGTACGTGGACAAGTAGGGCTTCGTTTGTTTGCAAACTTAATATGGAGTATTGAGTTTAGGCCATCCCCTCACGGGGGTGTTTGTCTCATCATTCTGCATCTAAGAACCCATCAATGGGGAAGCATCGATTTCGCTTATCGATTTCTTCCTCTGTTCTTTGACCGAGTAGTGGATTCAGATCCAATAGCAAGATTCTCTTAAAAACTACATGCTATAGGTTACCAAGGAAGTAGGAAGTACGAGATACTTTTCGGGCGGTACTCGCTCTCATATAGGTCTATCTCCAAGGACTTGTTAAAAAATTTCCTGAATAATAATTAAAATTGAAAAGATAAAAATAATCAAACTCTTAGGGATTCACATGCGTGAGTTGGTTAATAATTTGCATTGTGTTTGTTTGGATTTAGTTTTAGGTCAAAAATCAGTCCCATGCAGTTGTGCTAACTTTGACTTGATATATATTTTTATTTCCTTCTTACTTTGAGCCTTCTTTTATTTCCTCTTTATTTCATCCTCTTGTTTATTCTTTGTGTTCTATTCTTCAACTATTCCTCTTATCTTCTAAGATGTCAGCTCATGAATGAATTATCTAGGACACCGTTGACACCCACATTGATTCCATGAACTCGATATCTTCAATAATTCAAAGTGATTCCTGAGACCCAGTTCAAACTTTGTGAACCACTCTCTAGATACCTCATCTTCTCCTCATTCTCCAATAAATCAGGATCACTCTTATCTCGACATTCACCCCTTGTGGATAGAGATCGATTTCACTTCATATCAAGTTCTCCATTCACATCTATCTAGAATTGATCCTAATTCCATATCCATCCATTCATCTGGTGCACAACACTGATCTGATCGGGATACATTTCAATGTGCAGAACAAGAGCCAAATCCGGACCCCGTGCAGATGAACTCCTTTGAGTCTGATTCAAAAATGGCTCCTTGGGGAAAAGGAGAGGTACCCTAATAGCCAAATCAGAGCCCTTATATGGAATTAGAACACTGTCAATGCACAGTTACTTGCTTCTATACAACCCATCCAACAACAACTCACAGATCAGACTCTTGCCCCGGTTGCCTTTACTGATATGCTCAATGACTTGAGGAGAGAAAGATAGAACTGATGAGGAGGAGGATAGAATGAAGACGAGAAGAGAGATGGACCCCATGGAGGGGCAAGCGAACCAAGAAGAGAGACTCAGAAGCCTACTCTCAAAGAAACTTACAATCATAGCTATGACCAAACGACTGAGTGGATTCAGATTCTTGTGGTCCACAGACACGTTGAGCTCAAGCCCTAGTTCTTGGATCTTCTTCCTTCTTTCCATGAGAACATAAATGAAGAGATGTATATCCATCTCCAATAGTTTTCCTGCATCTTCCACACAACTCACTACCGTAGCATCCTATTCGGTGTAGTCAAAATGATTTCCTTCCCATTTAACCTTCAGGACAAGCCCTTGTATTGGATAAATCACTTGGGGAATGTAGTAACGACCTGGGAGGAACTTAAGTCTGTGTTCCACCACAAATTGTACCCTCTTGGTCATCTCATCCTGATGCGAGCTCGTATCAGCAACTTCTCCCAAGAAATGCACAAGTCCATATATGACACTTGGGAGAGATTTAAAGATTTGCAAGAGAAGTGCCTCCATAATGACAATCCTCGGACCAGTCTGGTCCAACATTTCTTTTGCATCTGACACAGGAAAGCCAGAGCTTGTCAATGCCACGTGTGGTGTATCTCATTTTAATAAGGATGAGGAGATGGTCTGGCAGATATTTAAAGAAATAAACGAAGGAGAGCAAGCATTATCCTCAGCATGATGCTACCAACATTAACCATAGATACACCACAAGCCCGTCAATATGGCACCATCCCATGAATCGGACAGGGATGGGCGCTCCAATCTAAGCATCATCAGAAACCACCTATGCAATGTTGACACCATTGAGAAATGACCACATGACCCTTGAAAAATTATCTATGATCGAACAAAGAACCCAACATATGGACAAGCTGGATTGGATCACCAAACAGCTAGAGATCCTGATCAGCACGATTAATATCGTTCATTCTATGAGCCCATCAACTACAACTCCCGCTGAGCAGAAGGAGATGTCCTCGCCACAACCACCTTAGTCAAGTTCATGGTAGCTGTAAGTCCAACACGTATATTATGTGCAAGTTCTAGACTAGATACCACCACATCTAACGTAACATATTGTCATCTACCAGCCCGAGACCCAACCCCCATCTTATGTTGATCCATCCATTTTCCCAACTCCGCCTCCAAATCCAAGAAGTGAATGGTATTTGGAATAAACTCTATAGTTCGATTGTATCACCAGTCTTCTAGTGGGAATTTTGTCCAGCAGCAATAGCCTCTGCACCAGTCTCCACCTTATTAGAATACGTGGAGACAGAATCACCATTACCAACAATCGTTGTACTGTCCGTACCGACCTTATCACAATTATGTGGTCGATTCACAGAATCAGTATCCTCCTCCTCAGCATTACTAGCATTCTCCTCCTCATTATGATTCATAGTACTCCCACTCGCAGCCTCCACAACATTATCATAACTAGCATGGTCAACATGTTGAACTCGAGGCTGTACCTGTGAACCCAGCTCTAGATTGTCCATGCCAGCTAGTGAAAAGCCTAGCAGTGATGAGCCAGAAGCTTGATGACCTCACTACCACCAAAACTCTTATTCCAACGTAGATAGAAGACAACTCCAACAACTTCAAGCAAAAAGAGTAAGTAGATTGTGATGCGTCATCCAATCCTCAGGTATTTCATATTTTGTTTGTCTAATGTTGTGACTCTCAGGAGCGGTAGGATATTACAGTTGTCTTCCGCACAAAAGAGGAAGAATAATGCATCTTCTGGTGAGTCGTCATTTTCAACATCAACCAGACTAGTAGTAGAGCCGAGTGAGGAAGAGGATGATGGAGGAGCAGCACCAGACCACCACCATCATCAAAAATTACAAAAAATCTGCAAAAGAAAATGTTCAAAAAGAGAATAAGAACTGAAGCCAAGCTGAGACAACTGATGAATCTCGTATTCATCATGTTAAAAGCCGCAAATTAAACCCCTGGCTTAACTAATCCAATAAAAACCTCCATTAATTCTTTATTTTTATCTTGTATTATATTGTGTATAATTAACCTAAATTAATTGTATTTAATTTTCTTCAATTTCCTTGTATTTATTTTGTCATAAAAAACCCACAAAAATCAAGTTGAACAATTGTCTACAATCCACTAACCATTAAAAAAACTAAAAGATACAAAAACATCTCAAAACCAAAAAGTCTGTATTTTTACCACCTTAAAAATACCCCCAAAAATACTTTTTATACAAATGACCTCTTTTGGCTTTTTGTCCAACATGAAACTTGTAAATCTCATTGAGACAAGAAACTTTCATGTTTTGACTTTTTCCAAATTTTACCTCTAACTATTTCTTTTGTATTTTCTGTGTATTTATATTTTCGAATTTTCTGGTTGGGCCACGTGGCGCCCTCTGAGCCGCCCATGTGGCCCACCCCTCTTTTCGCCATCCGACGCTTTCTTGAGCCGTCGGATCAGATCCTTCTCGCCCCCATCTCAACCGTCCATCTCTGCTCTCTCGCCCACCATCAGATCTTGCTTCTGATCAGATCTCGACCGCTTCCTAGCGCCTTAGCCACAGCCGCCCGATTCACTTCCTATCATATGGCTCCCCGTATGCCATGTCGCCCCTTTTCCGGAGCCGCTCGATAGCACCTCATCCTGTGCCTCTAATCACTCCACGTCACCCCATTCTTCTCCACCGTACGATCAAGACCGACTTCTCATCAGCACCGCACACCTCCACACTCATCTCATCCACCCGATCCACCCTTCCAGATCTAATTGTAACCCTCCATATGTGCAAGCCTCAGGCTGTTGGATCGTGAGATCCAACGGTCAGAAGATCGTCCCCTACCTCCCAACGCCTCCAGCCCAGCCATTACACCACCTGAGACCCCTGCCCCCTTCCATTTTTATCTATCGCTCCAGCCACCTCCTCCCTCTCCTAACGGCCCCACCATATAGCTCATTCCTCCCTCTTTCTCGCGTAACCCCCACCATTTCACCACCATCACTCGCACACCATTAAACCACCACTTCAAAACACCTCTCTATCTCATAACCCCCGACCACCCCCTTTTATAAAACCACCTTATCCGCCACCTTCAAACTCCGTCCACCATTCCAAGGGCGAAGGCCCAGCTTCCCCCGCCCCTCTGGTGACAGCAGAGGGGCGGATCGTCGAGGCAACGACGACCTTAGCCTCCCGCTACCTATGTTAATTTAGGCAAATTAATGTCCAAATTAATTACTAATGTTCGTTGCAGTCCGATAACAAGAACAGATCAAAAACCACTTTTAATTTTTGTTTTACAACTTAATTTTGAGTGGCAACTTTTTTACTTGGGAGTCCAAGGTCGAACTCAGGGAGGCATTTGTCTCCTTAGGTAAATTTTTAGCAAATCTCCAATGTTTGATTTTCAGAGGGAATATTTTTGGTCTTTTTCGATTTTTTTTATGCAAGACACATGCAAAATCAGGCCAGTTTAAACGTTAATTCAGAAAGACGATCAAATTAATTCCAAAAATTATGCTTGGCCATATGATGAAGTATGATGAAATTAAGCTACCCTAATTTTTTTGGAATTTTCTGATACTAAATTAATTAGTTGTGAATTAAAAATGAATGCAAGGTGATTTTGACTAATTTAATTTTGATAAATACCAAATCACACTATTTTCAGATATCAGAATTATCCTAGATAGATCTAAGTGTGAGGAATCGAGGAAAATTAATGAACCTAAATTTTCATGTGAAATGGACTTACGAAAAATCAAATAATCAAATCAGTAGATGATTTATTTAGGCCTCTATATGCGTGCAATTGGAATGAAATTTTTATGCAAAGTGAAGCTAATTATCCTAGATCTAATGTGATTTTTTTGGAATTTTTGGAGTCACAGAGAAATTACTACTAATTAAAAGGATAATTTGGGCAAAATATGACAAAAATGAACCAACTAATTAATTAAAAATTCCACTGATATCACAAAATTGTGTCCAAGTGTCACATAACAAGGAGGACAATGTAAGCTACACAATGCAATTTTTAAAACTCAAAAATGAATTAAGATGAATGCCTAAACATGTGTGCAAACACAGGGTATAAATGCAATACAGGAATTAAAATTATTAAAAAAATAAAATATGCTGACAAGTACTATTATGCAATTACCTATAATGCAAGGGGATGGAATGCAATTTCTCCACAGACGCACGTGCTCCTCACATGGGGTCGCTTCGCAGGGACTGATTTGTAATTTCAGAAACTTTCAGGAGCCTCAGTGAAATTTGCCCAGGCCGCACGTGCTCCTCACGTGGGGTGCCCTAGGCTCGGTGGACGGTGGCAGCTCGGGACGAGGCTCGGCTGCTCTGGAGGTTGGGATGGAGGCTCGAAGAAGCTTCGGGTGATCCGAGCCTAGAGGTCGGGGAAGAGGCTCGGATCGAGCGACGTGGCGTGATCTGGACCGTGGATCAAGTGACGATCCAACGGTCAATGGATGCTGAGGCGTGGCACATCGGGGTCCGTCATATCATCGATCGATCCAACGGCGGTGGGCTCGCTCCTGCTGATGGCGACGTGGTCGATTAGTGACCGTTGGATCTAGATTGATCCAACAACACCTGGAGCGTGATGAAGCAATGACGTGGCTGATCCATCGTCGCTAGATCGTGATAAATCCAACGGCTCTCTACTGCTCCGGCGCTTGGCGACGTGGCTCGATGGGGACCGCTAGATCTAGAGGGATCTAACGGCCTTGGGCTGCTCCGGACGTGGGCGACGTGGTGTGACTCTGATCGTTCGATCAAGATGATCGGACGGTTGTGGGATGTCTTCCCCAACGGCCCTCCGCCTCTTGCGGAGGAGAAGGCGGGGCTCCGGCGAAGCTGGGCTAGCTCCGCCCTGTCTTCCAGCCGTCGGCGAGGGTACGGGGGACTGTGACGTAGCTCGAGAGATGCGGGCTGAGGTGGCGAAATGTCCGGTAGCCTCAGGAGTGGAGGAGGAGCTCTGGAGCACGGTGGCAGAGAAGCTCGAAGGGAGCTCCGACGAGCCTCCGACCGATCAACAAGATATCACCTGCAGGGGGTTAGAGGATATAGCTGAAGCGTGCTCGTGCTCGTAGAATTGTGCTGAGTGAGATGAGAGGCCTATGGTGGAGTGAGGGTGGTCCGGTGATCGAGCTCCGCTTAGGTGGCGGAGCTGGCATCGGTGAAAGGTGGGATACGGTGTTTGAGGGAAGTGATGGTAGCGCGGAGATCGGAGCTCCGTCGCGGAGCTCGGCGAGATGATGGTGGAGCGAGAAAACGATGGTGGAGGGTGAATTAAATCGGAGAAATCAAAGAAGAAAATAAGAAGAAGATCAGAGGAGGATGGGGGCTTCTACCTGGGAAATGGAGCTCGAAGGTGTGCTCCTGGTCGTCGCTCGAAGAACGGTAGATGGTTCTGAGCTCGTGCAACTCATAGAGGGGGGCTGCAGCACGGCGGAGGCGGCCGTGGATCTCGCCGGAGAAGAAGCCTGTCTTCACTAGGAGATACGCTCAATTGCTGTCACCAATAGATTGCTCTGAGCTCAAGGGTTCTCTCTGAAGTGGCGGATGGAGGCTCAGAGAAGCTTCGGGTGATCCGAGCCTACAGGTTGGGGAAGAGGCTCGGATCGAGCGACATGGCGTGATCTGGACCGTGGATAAAGTGACGATCCAACGGTCAATGGATGTTGAGGTGTGGCGCATCGGGGTCCGTCAGATCATCGATCGATCCAACGGCAGTGGGCTCGCTGGTGACATGGTCGATTAGTGACCGTTGGATCTAGATATATCCAACGGCACCTGGAGCGCGATGAAGCGGTGACGTGGCTGGCTTTGCGCGAGGCACTAACGGACGGCTTAGATGAGAAGCTAAGGTTGATCGAGCGGATGAAGACGAAGCGGGAATGAACAACGGTGATGGCGAGATGGAGACTCGATCGTATGGCGCAAGAGGCGACACGTGGCGCAAGGAGGATAAGGCAGAAGTGAGTGGTTGTGATGAAGCCTAGGGGAAGATCTGACGGTGAAGAAAAAGGACGTACGTAGATATCGCAGAGCCGTTGGAACTCAGGAGGAGATCTGACGGCTAAGGGCGCGGGCGGATAAGACAAAGGTGGCGGGTCACATGGCGCAATCAGAGGGTGCCACGTGGCCATATGTGAGTGGCTGAGAGAGAGGAAATGAGATTAGAGAGAGAAGGAGGCCGAATTTGGAAAAACTCAAAACATGAAAGTTGTAGATCTTGATGAGATCTACAAGTTTCATGTTGACTAAAAATGGAGATGAGGTCAAATATGATACAAAAATACAGGAATACAAATATACACATATACATTATACATAGACGCCCAAAAACCCAACTTCTTCCTACGAGTTCCAAATTGGATGAAATTAGTCTCATTTTAAAGGTCTCTGGATGTGTATTCATCTGAAGGTGAGTAGACCTATTTTGGAGTTGGTACAAGAGAACTATGGTCCTTCTAAGGTCCAGGTGTTCTAGGGCTTTATTGAGTGTTTCACAAGTTAGTATTTTTTTGATATTTTTCTTTAATTAGTGTTAGTCATATATACACAATAGAGTTGGTTTTATTGGATTCAGAGTTAGTATAAAATATGTACAAATAAGGTATTTTATCTAATATACAGGTGAATACTTACAAGTGAATTGTGCTTCTTATTTTATGCAAATATGAATGCTAAAATGCAGATATTATGCTTGCATGCATGAATGCTAATTATGCAATATAAGTAGAAATATGCATCTATTTACTCGGGAACAAAGCTCTATTTTCAACTTTAAGAGTGATGAATCACAGATTCATCAACCCCCTATACTTAAACCTTGCTCGTCCCCGAGCAACTAAAATGAAATGCAAGAGTGAAATGATTTTGGGTTCCATACCAAAGTCATGAACAAAAGTTGAAAATGGAGCTTGACTCGATCTTTGGATTAATTGTGTGGCGGAACCTTATTGGGACCTGAACTTAAGACCTAACAGACTTCAAGTTCCACAAGTCTTCTATTCAAGACGCCACAACAGTCAGGTCAGAACAAATCCTCAAACGCAAATTTCTGATGACTATGATTCTTACTTGCACTGTGTAAGTGTAAAATAGATCTCCACATCAGAAATGGCTCAGAACCAGCCTCCTCTAACAAGGTAACTCAATAACCCGGTCCAGTAACTCTTTCCTCTAGGAGCGGGGTATTCCCTTCTAAGTTCAAGTGCAACCAACTCAAGAGGAGGGGGAGAGAAAAGAATGGACGGTAACCAGTGTAGCTACCTATCCCGGGATGCCTGACCAGTGTAGCCAAGTCATCCAGCTGCAGACTTCTTGTTAATATACATACTTCGACAGGCAATATTTTACTTTTATTTTGGCCTGTCTTATTTTTTTGGAGTTCTTGCATTTTTTTTGAAACTATATACAAGGTGCAGCATGTACATCAGGAGTTTTTCCTCTTGAGCCAGTAGACTATCCCTCTTTTGAAGCATTATTGCAGCCCACAGCGTCCTGTCCTTAGACTTCAACACCACCAGACTAGGTTGAGATGCACTACCCTCCTTGGAGGAGGACAGATGTTTCCACCCGTGTGCTACTCCAAGCTAAAGGATTCTACCTCCTCACCACCTCATCAATGAAGAGCTACGTGCATTGTGCTTGTCCAAGTTAGGTCACTGTCTAAAAGAATCATGCGTGTGCGCGAGATATTCTACTTAGACCAATCAAGATGACATGTGAACATAGACTGGAGTACTCAAAGAATTAAGTCACTTGACCTGAAAAATCTTAATTCCAGTTCCTATAAGGTTCCTTTGAAATTAGGTGGATTAAGGTCAAATCAAGTCCATCCTCAATATCTAATCATAACTTGGTTCAGAACTCACTAGCTTTTCACCTTGCATATGCAATATATGCAGATGAGGGGTGGATGATATGCTATGAATGAAATGCAAGACTCTCTTTTTTTTGAAATGCAAGGATGATATGCAAGAGTAAATAAGAAGCCTATATTTTATTTTCTGTTATACAACAATTTTTATTATTTACAACAATTTTTAGTTGATACAATTTGTACATAATATACATAGTATACAAGTTTTTTTGGTATACATCCTATTTTACAACAAATGTTACAAGAGTATTATTTACAAAAATTTTACAACCTTGTTTTTTTTTACAAGAGTTATACATATTATACATATTATACAAGTATAATTTTTTTACAAGAGTTATACATATTATACAATTATAAATTTTTTTCAATTTTCACCCACCCCGTATTTATTGCATAATATGTACAAAAATATGCGAAAATACGCGAAAGTACGAGCTATGGGTAAAGTATATATGTAATATATACACGCCCCCTATACTTAGCGTGTGCTATGTCCTCAGAGCACAAAAAGCGACCAAAAAGACATAGCTCGAGCTAAACGTAGGAGATCTAAAATTACAAAAGTATAGAAGTCGCTCTGCCCCCCTATACTTAGGCTCTGGCAGCCTAAGTGTAGAAGAAGATCAAAAAATGGGGCGGAGAGGGCAAGAGGGGAAATGGATGAGTATATACATGGCGGGCATCGGTCCCCCCTATACTTAGGCTCTGGTCAGCCTAAGTATAGGACATGAGTGAGTATGAGAACCGATGTGATCTGGAGGACGTACAATGAGTAGTGAATAGACTCGGGTCACTCTTCCCCTATACTTAGGATCTGGTTATCCTAAGTATAGTCCAAGATAGAGATAGATGAAGCTGGGATGAGTTACTAGAGTCGTGGGAGGAGAAAGGACAGAATGTACAGGAATGATGGTATATACAAGTGAGTCGGTCTGAATCTTTCAAGATGCTGCTGATGGCTAGAGCTCACTGCTGCAAGGTCACCTGCGCGGCTCGAGGTGTATCTGCTGAATCCGTCTCGCGCATAAACACAATCTCCTCAACATGGACTAACTGCTCATTGGATTCGACGAAGTGTTTCAACATTTGTCCATTCACAAGGGATGTCGGTGCGTCATATGCGAGATCTGAGATCTCGACACATCCGCTATCATGCACCGCTCGGACAATGAATGGGCCCGTCCACTTGGATTTCAACTTGCCTTGGAAGGTATTCAGCCTTGCATTAAACAACCATACCTTCTGTCCAGGAACAAAGGTCTTTCGTCTGATATATCTATCATGCCAACGCTTCACCTTGTCCTTGTACACCAAACTGTTGTCATATGCGCGGTTTCTGACTTCCACAAGCTCATTCAGATCCATTTCTCTCTGCTTCTGCCCAAGGTGTGTGTTCCAGTTGACCTTCTTAATTTCCCATTCTGATTTATGCACTAAATCTGCGGGCAAATGGCACGGCTTGCTGAATACCATTCGGAATGGGGAGGTTCCTAGCGGTGTCTTATAAGCTGTCCTATAAGCCCATAGGACCTGATCCAAGATCTGAGACCAGTCCTTCCTGTCTAGGCGGACAAGCTTTTGCAATATAGTCTTTACCTCCCGATTTGACACCTCAGCCATACCATTAGTCTGTGGGTGGTAAGGACTAGCGACACGGTGTTCGATGCCATAGTCCTTCAGGAGTTTCTTCACCTCCCGATTTACAAAATGGCTACCCCCATCTGATATCATCATTTTGGGAATCCCGAACCTAGAGATGATATGATCTCTGATGAATTTACAGACAGTTCTGTTGTCTGCAGCTCGGGTTGGGATAGCCTCCACCCACCTGGATAGATAATCTACCACAAGAAGGATATATTCAAACCCATGGCTAACAGGGAATGGGCTCATGAAGTCGATGCCCCGGGCGTCAAAGACATCACAAATGATGATAGGCTGCATTGGCATCTCATCATTGGGATCAACGGTTCCCCCCATTCTCTGGCATACTGGACATGACTTTGCAAAGGTGATAGCATCGCGAAACAGAGTCGGCCAGTAAAAGCCACACTGAAGTACCTTCCATGTGGTCCTCTTCCCGGAGTGGTGTCCTCCTGCCTCCAAGCTGTGGCATAAAGAAAGGACACTCTAGTATTCCTCCTGAGGAATACACCGTCTCCAGACACAATCCGATCCTTCGAAGAAAAGGATCGGATCCTCTCAATGGTAGTGTCTCGCATCCGACTTAAGTCGATCGAATGTGGCTCTTGGGCCAACCATCGGGAACCTTCTTGGAGACAAGATAATTCATGATGTTGGCATACCATGGGAGTGAGTTGACAACAAAAATCGACTCGTCAGGGAAGGAGTCTCGAATTGGTGAATCCTCGGAAGTATTAAGATCTTCGAGACGAGAGAGATAATCGGCTACTACATTCTTCTTTCCAGGTTTATCACGAATATCCAAATCAAATTCCTGGATAAGTAAAATCCACCGAAGAAGACGCGCCTTCGCATCCTTCTTCTCCATCAAATATCGTAGCGCCGTATGGTCAGTGAACACGATAACCTTGGATCCAATTAAATGAGATCTGAACTTGTCCAAGGTAAACACTATCGCAAGCATCTCCTTTTCCGTAACTGTATAGTTACGCTGAGTGGTATCAAGCACTTTGCTTGCACAATGTATGGCAAACGGGACTTCATCCCTTCTCTGTCCTAACACAACCCCAACAACAAAGTCTGAGGCATCCGTCATGATCTCAAAAGGTAGAGACCAATCTGGGGCTTGTAGGATAGGTGCGTCCATGATCATTCCTTGCAATAGCTTAAAGGCCTCAAGACATTTGTGATCAACAACAAACTCCATGTTTTTGCCTAAAAGCTCAGTTAACGGTCGGGCAATCTTAGAAAAATCCTTAATGAATCTCCGATAAAATCCCACATGCTTGAGGAACGACCGCAACTGTTTGATGTTGGTTGGTGGCTGGAGTCGTCTGATCACATCCACCTTGGCAGGGTCAACCTCCATTCCTCTCTCGGAGAGGACGTGCCCCAACACAATGCCCTCCGTCACCATGAAGTGACTTTTCTCCCAGGAGAGCACCAGATTAACCTCACAACATCGTTTGAGGACTCGATCTAGATTCCTAAGACAGGAATCGAAGGAATCACCATGGACCGAGAAGTCGTCCATGAAGACTTCCAGGAATTCGCCGACCATTTCGGCGAATACAACAATCATGTACCTTTGAAAAGTACCTGGAGCATTGCATAACCCAAAGGGCATGCGCCTGAAAGCATAGGTACCAAAGGGACATGTGAACGTGGTCTTTTCCAAGTCCTCTAGAGCTATGGCTACTTGATTGTAGCTCGAGAACCCATCTAAGAAATAGAAGAATTCTTTCCCCGCTAATCTCTCTAGAATTTGTTCAATGAATGGTAGGGGGGAAATGATCCTTCTTCGTCGCGGCATTCAAGCCTCTGTGATCCACACAGACGCGCCATGATGTGGGCACTCGTGTCACAATCTCCTCTCCATCCTCGTTGGTGGTCGTCTGAATTCCCGACTTTTTTGGGACCACATGGATCGGGGCCACCCATTTCGAGTCGGAGATTGGATAAATAAAACTCGCGTTGCACCATTTCTCTATCTCCTTCTTCACTACCTCTCGCAAATTTGGATTCAAACGGCGTTGGAATTCACGAGAGGGTTTGGCTTCATTCTCCAAGTAGATATGGTGCGAACACAGAGCGGGATTTATTCTGTGGAGATCGGAAATGCTCCATCCTATTGCCTTGCTATTTTTCTCCAGGATCTTTAGCAAGCGAGATTCCTGCTCCTCAATCAATCGCGAACTTATGATGACCGGATATTTCTTCTCTTGACCCGCAAGGAAGGCATATTTCAGTGTAGTGGGTAAAGGTTTGAGCTCAAGTAAGGTGTGATCATCTAAGAAATCTGGCTCAATCGAATCTGGCTCAGTGTTGGAAGTGGCTGAATCTTTCTCTGTTACTGTTGCCACCAAATTGTTTGGCTCTGGAGTCGGATCGTCAAAGGTCTCCATGCAATCGGCAAAAGCCTCGTCCGACTCGTCATCCACATCTTCTGATTGTCCTAAATAGGTAAGGACTGACATGCCCAACTAGGCCTCTAAGTCATCGAAGATGTAGGGCGATGCAGGTTCTGAGCTGTACTCGTCTCTGAGGACCTCGCAAACTGACTCATGCACGGGATCATCTCCGGAAGGGAGGGACTCATGGATGCTGGCTGGGTTCTGTCTCCATAGCCCGATTGTGTCTACATGGTCGCGGTCTGCTTCGGACGAAGAGTACTCGGTGCTGGACTCGGAATCCGATCTTTGCCATCTGGTTTGCTTCATCTCTAGTTCCTCATCTCCGCCTGGAGTTTGGAACTGAATCTTCCCGATCTTATAATCAAACAAGGCCCCCGCTGTCCTGAGGAAGGGCCTGCCTAAGATGATATAGGAATCTCTCCAATTATGAGGGGTTTCCATATCGAGGACAGTGAAGTCCACCATGTATTCTTGACCCTCGACTTTGATTACAACGTTCCTCCATTCTCCTTGGGACCTCTTGGTTGATTTATCAGCGAACTGCAGGAGGGCTCTAGATTTCCTAAGAGGTCCGAGATTAAGCCGCTCATAGAGGGTTGTAGGCATTAAATTAATTGAGGATCCGTTGTCTAAGAGAGTGCGTGCAAACGCAATGTCATCGACATGACTCACCACATAATGTGCACCCATGTCTCTTCGTTTCCTTGGAAATGAGTTCTTTATTGCACAAGTTGTGGCTACTGACAGAACGTGTTTCTCAACACGGCTTTTGGTCTTCCTGCTAACCCTAGTAGGTGTGCATCTCACCTTAAGGTATTTCTGAAATGTAGGAGTCATTTCCACGTACTTGTCAAAGGGGATTGTGACCTTGATATATTTGTTGCAGAACTCTACCATCTCAAGGCCATCTTTTTGGATTTTTTTTGAATTTCTTCTTTCGACCCGTTAGAGCTCGGGGGAAAGGGATTATTGACTCTAACTCATGTTCTGAAACTGAAATTTTTTCATTAAAGGCGGGAACTGAGTTCTGTACACGACTCTGACTCTGAAACAGACTCGGACTCTGACTAGGACTAAAAGAAACATGCTGTGGCGAAACCGGTGATGCATCTTCCGCTTCTTCTGGACGGTCCTCCTCAGATGGAGGTGCGGGCTCTTCATCAGTTTCATCGGACTCACTACTGCTGTGGGTTTGTTGCTTCGAGGACCCAGAAGTCCTCTTCTTCTGCCGGTGGTGGTGATGCTCCTCTTCTTCCTCCAAGCTCTCCTCAGGTAGAGACTTGGCGGCTCCTTCCTTCGGTGTCCATGCTCGATCAGGTACGATCACGGTCCTTCCGCTCCTGAGGGACATATGATTTACATTATCATACGAAAGGATCTCATGTTAATATTAATACTTATCTAAATAGTATACCTGATCACGAGGTCGGTTCTGGCCTTGATTTAGGCTATTTGGATTGGCCTGAACCTGGGCGGGAATTAGGGTCTTTGGCGCCATTTGTTGATCCTGGGTACGAGAAACACGATTCAGATCGGTTCTCATATCCAGATAGTCATTTTGGATCTGTTGGACCCTATCAGACAGGGTCTGGATTGCCAAGGTGAGGGACTCCAATTCGGTGGGCTGAGTTGGCTGGTGATGCTGACTTGTAGATGAGGTTCTGTTGTACTGGCCCTGCTGGCCATGCTGATACTGTGGACCCTACTGGAATGCGTGCTGCTGCTGCTGGTGCTGCTGAGGCTGGTACCCTTGTTTGGGCCTGGACTAAACAAAGCGTGGTGCAGGGACGGACCTGGTTTCTTGGTAAGCTGGGGAAGGTCGGTGAGGCTGACCATTCCCCATCTCCGACTGTCTGACGATGGGGTCACGGCTATACCACAGCCCATTGATCTCGAACACCTGCGGAGGCTCCTCGTATTCGGTCTCCACTTGTGGGGGTGCATGTTGGTCCTGCTGGGTGTGAGTCTGATCCCAACCACTCCGAGGCCCCGGTGCCTGTTCCTGTAGCTGATGGACTCGATGTACAGGAACAGGTGGTGCAGAAGGGGCAGATAGCTTTATCTTAGCTACCTTCTCAGAAAGTTCCCCCACTTGCTTCAGTAGACGTGAGAGAGACTCAAGGTCAGTGACCCTCTTGTGGATCTGCTCGACCATGGTTAACTTATCAGCAATCATCCCCATTCTGGGAATGAGGTCCTCTGTCAGATCCTCTACAGTTCTCCGGGTTGTCTCATTGGATAAGATTGAGGGAGACAACTGATAGCCTCTGGTGGCCTGCGACCTGCCGGTTTCTGCCATCTGCTCTAGTATCTTCCATAAAGCATTCTCATTTTTATTCAGAAAGCTTCCTCCACAGGCGGCACTTACTAACCCCTGCATCTCGGGGGTTAAACCACAGAACAAGGTCTGAACTAAGATCGCCTTAGAAATGCCGTGGGAGGGACATTTCTGGACTAGGTCATTAAACCTATCCCAGGCATCATGGAATGGTTCACTGGGTCCCTGGGAGAAACTAGCGATCTTTGTTCTCATCTGGTTAGACCTACTGAGAGGGTAGAACTTCTCCAGGAATAAGTCCTTGAACTGCATCCAGGTTGTACATCTCACCCCTAGGTTCTTCAGCCAATGTGCTTCCTTATCTCCTAAGGCAAAAGGGGTGGCCTTCAGTCGAATGTAATCTTGCCCAACCCTAGGATGGCTAAGGTTGTTGCAAACCAGCTCAAAGTCTCGGAGGAAGGCATATGGTTCTTCATGGGCATTTCGATTGAACTTCGGTAGGATCACTCTTTATTCTTATATTTTAGCTACAAAAACCTTTGCAAATACATGTATCTTCATGTAAAAATATATAATTAGCAAAAGGTAGGCATTGTGTAAAAACTAATAATTAGCATGTTTTTGTGCTAAAATAAAAGAATAAAGAGTAAAAAGAAAAAGAAGGAAATATTTAGAATAAATATTGAGCGACCTAATCCCAAGGGAGGGCTCAGCATGGGCCTGACCGCATAAAAGCCAAAGTAGGGGGAGATAGGGGCTCATGTGTGTAAATATATTTGTAAATATAATAAAAATATTTTCCTCCAAAAAGAAACTAAAATGGGCTTGTAAATACTTATGCATATTTATAAATATAAAAATCAAAATAAAAATCAAAAACTAAAAAGAAAACAAAAAACCTTCACCTTGTGCATATTCATCATGTACATAGCCACTCCTATATTTATTTTACCCCATAAATACATAAAATTAATTTCCAAAAATTTTGTAAATATTCCATCTTTTATGTTGTAAATAAATAAAATAGAAATAACAAAAATAAAAACAAAATAAAAAGAACAAAATTAAAAACCAAAAATACATTGTAAATATACCTTGTACATAGATATACATATCTATTTATTTCACCTATGTATATAAATAATAAAAATAAAATAAAAATATCTTTTTATTCTTAATTTTATGATATAAATAAATCAAATATAAAATAGGGATAAAAATGTATAAAAATAACTAATTAAAAATCAAAAATCAAAAACCCTATATTATACATATACCTATATATAGCATAAAGTGTAAATACCTTATTTTTATTTTGAAAAATTAATTAAAAATCACAAAAAAATAGAAAAAAATAAAATAAATATTTTTCATGTTTTAAGTTTTTATTAATTCGATCATTTACTATTTTAAAATAAATAAACAAATAAATTGAACTTGGCGGATTCTGATTGGTCCACGGGGGTTTATTGACCCCGGTCAACTTCCCCCGCGGACCCTCTGCCCTTGCGGATCTGGTTGATGACCCGACTTCTCGATTTATTTCCCACTCGATCCGTCAATCGATTAACCTATCCCCAGACTCCGATTGACCCTTGATCATCCCTGATTCTCGCCCGGAGTGGGTCTTAGGTATCCAAGTCGCGAGTGACTCACCCGATCTTTTTCTTCTCGGATCCCTGAGCATATAAAATCGCAGCTCCGGCGACCTTGTTCTCTATCTTTGGATCTCCCCCTCGTCGCCTGTGACCTCCTCCGGAGTTCCTGAGTGACAACCGCGTTCTTCGGAGTAGCAGCGAGGCCCGGGAAGCCGGGAGCCACTGATCCGGTGGTTTTAACTGCCGTGCGCCGCCGCGAGCGCGCCCAGCCTCGGGGAGACGACGCCCCCTTGCAGGCAATGACCCAGGAGCTCCCAGAGCTCCAGCCCAGTCGACAGCATTCGTCAGGTACCCTTTTTAGCCCGCAGAGTAGCTTAGTTTAGGATTTTTCGTTTCCGGTAGCCGTAGCTCCGCCAGCTCCGCCCTCCGTCTCCGTCCATCCACTCGGCCATCCGACACCGCCACCACGTCCACCAGACTCCTCTCCACCTT
Organism: Ottelia alismoides; assembly: GCA_037367405.1. NCBI lineage: Eukaryota > Viridiplantae > Streptophyta > Magnoliopsida > Alismatales > Hydrocharitaceae > Ottelia > Ottelia alismoides. The sequence goes on along the minus strand of JAZKJV010003717.1, from coordinate 612,844 downwards.
CTCCGACCTTCCCATTCACACTTCACGATAGAGCCATGACATGGCACCGACGATTGGGGAGGACATTCGAGACGTGGGGAGAGCTACGCCGAGAGTTTCTACAGAGATACTTCCCTCCACGTAGAGCAGATTTCATGCGGTCTTTGATCACCGACTTTTCAGTAGACCCCATGAGCCATTGCACGAGGCATGGCCGAGGTTTCTTGACCTCTTGAGGAGATTTCCAGATCACGGACTTCCACTGACAGACCTGATAGAGATCTCCATGCGGGTGGATGACCGCAGAGCAGCTAGCACTGGTGATTACCACATGTGGCGATTCACACTGCAGTTCCGACATTCACCTACTGGATACCATCTCGAGACTACTTTCACAGAGTTCTTCTTCACGAGATGCCTTGGTCGGAACAACACATGCGGACGATGCAGTACCAGTGCGGTGTGTTACTTTACATGATGAGTCAGCTTCTACACACCAGCCCGAGGACTTGGACCAGACAACACCACTGACAGAGGAGATGACTGCAATAGCAGAGGTTCGGACCCAGAGTCTACTTGAGTTCCCGTTGATTTTTCAGCTGGAGTTCGAGTTAGCCCCAGAGTTTCCAGTAGATGAGTCTTGGATATCAGACCTTCTGATACTCCAGGAACCGGAGCAGCCACCGCTGTTGCAGCCATTGATTCAGACACTTCAGAATCCAGTCCCGGAGGAGTCAGTTTCCTTCCTGCAGAGACACTTCTTGGATGCAGACAGCTACCGGGACTCAGCCCAGCAGCCACAGCTCGAGGAGAGACACCACTTTGAGAGTACCGACACAGAGAGCCCCGTCTTCGAGCCTTTTGTCCTCCACTTTGTTGAGACAGATACACTTGCTGAGGACCAGTTGGCAGCCAGCATAGCCGCAGAGCGAGGATCAGCCGCAGACACTTTACCGGCTTTCGCGGTGTTGACTAGTACCTTCTCCTGCTTCCAGATTGTCGATACCTACACTTTCGATGATGATGCAGCCTGGTGCACCGAGTGGATACTTGATAGCAGCGTAGATGACCATCTAGATCCTGATCCTCTCTTACTCACTTCTGATCTTGCATCTCTCCCCAAGGGTTATCTACGGGAGGATGCCGCACTCGATAAGTACTCGGTTTCACCTACTGCGAGTGTTTCCGATCTGGCGGAGCACGAAATCGGGTCTTTAGATCCTTCTGATTCTGAATCTTCTCACCTCGACGACCCTCGCAAGGATGAGCCTATTCTGCAGATATTCGATGATTTGCCTTATCTGATTCTATTTCATGCATCGGATATCAGTCTGCCTAGAGAGTCTCCTGATCTTGATTGTCCACACCTGTTTGAGACACTGATTGACATGGAGGATTCTATTACTGATCCATCCTTCTCCACGTTTGATTTCTTCGGCTCTATACTCTCACTCCAATCTGACCCAGAGCCGCTGATTTCTTTTGTGCTACCGGACCCCGCTCACTTCTTTCTATATCACTGGCCAGTAGCAGACACCCGCTTGATTGCATACCTGGGTGTCTTTGTTTACACTGTTGAGTTCGTCGCTGTTCTCATACCGAGATTGCGACAACAGTACGGCATTCGCCTTACCGATGCCGTCCTGAACCTTGATACTGCATTATCCTAGCCTTTGCGCCCAGCTAGGGGCGTAAAATCTAGCGCTTGTTGAGAGGCACCTCAACATTGTACTCTTTTGTATATACGGGTTTTGTCTTAGTTTGATCTTTCTGTCTTCCGTTCTTGTTTTCACCCCAGGTCTCGCCTAGGATTATCTTTGCTATACTTAGGATATTCCTCATCCTAAGTATAGGGGGGTGGAAACACCGGGTTGTTCATTCGTTCTGTTTCATCACTTCTGTTGTGTTGCCTATACTTAAGGTGCTTCACCTTAAGGTGCTTCACCTTAAGTATAGGGGGAGTGATGCCCCTCCACCTTGCATATATGTGTCGATTTTTTTCATGTCTTGCTACCCCTGTTTTGCAGGCTATACTTAGGGATAGTTTACCCTAAGTATAGGGGGGGAAGACCCTGTATATTCTTCACTCGGATTTCCCTTCATGTACAGCTTGCTATACTTAGGATTATTTAATCCTAAGTATAGGGGGAAACCACCGAGTTCTCCTCATTCTATTCATTCATTCAACTCTGTATCTAGCCATTCCTTTTCACTTCCCTGTTACTAAGCACGAGTTATGTCTTCTTCATCGCTCTTGATCACTCTGAGGACATCGTTCGAGCTAAGTATGGGGGGGGGGTGTGTGTATATTTCATATATACTTTAGCCATAACTCGTACTTTGTGTGAGTGTGTTAATAAATAAAATGGCTAAAAACCCTAAAAATCACAAAAAATAAAAATTTTTCCTGTAAATAATCATTCTTTTATTGCACATACATAGCTAGTGTACAAAATTATTTTTGTAAAAATGTGTTTGAAAATCTTTTGTGTAAAGCTTATGTAAATAGTTTCTTATCAAAATTATGTATATAGTACAAAATTTTTCCAAAATGTTTTGAAAATCAAAAGTTTGCAAAATCTTGTGTAAATGTTTGTAAATATTTTGCAAAACTTGCACTTCATGCATTCATCTATTCATGATTTCAAAACATTTTTCAAAAATTTTGCACGATTGTAAATATGTGTAAATAGCATCTTTGTGTATATGTATATAGTTTTCCTGGATGATAGTTGACATTTAAACTAAGCCTGGAATTAAATTGGGAAATGGAGCTTGATTAAGATCTTAATCCACCTAATTCTAAGAGGAACCTTATAGGGCTTAGGGTTAAGGCTTTTTAGGTCCATAAGGACTTAATTCTTTGAGTCCACTAGGCTAAGAGCATATGTCATCTTGATGAGACTAAGTAGAACACTTAACAACACACGCATGACTCTTAGAGACAATGGCTTGACTTGCACCAGCACCTTACACATAGCTCTCCACGGATGAGGTGGTGAGGAGGCAGTTTCCTTTGGCTTGGGGTAGCATATGAGGGTAGTACTTCTAGGCGAAACCTCTCTTCTTCTTCTAGTGAAGGAAGTGCGTCTCAACTTGGTCTAGTGGTGATGAAGGCTAAAGACAGAAGCCGTGGGTTGCAATAAAGCTTCAAAAGAGGGATAGTCTACTGGCTCAAGAGGAAAATTTCTTGTATATATGCTGCACCATGTAGATATGTTGTACAGAGGCACTTGAAAAAAAATTGCAAAAAGAACTCCAAAAAAGTGGTGGGTCGGATTGAAAATTTAATAACCCCACCGGAGTGTATATAGTCAAATAAAGCAAAAGCTTATGGTATCCATGTTACATCTCATGAAGCTTGCAGCGGGAGACTTAGCTACACCGGTTGAGCTCCCAAAAGTCTATACCTCTTATTCCCCCTCTTCTTGAGCCGGTTGCACTTGAACTTAGAAGGGAATACCCCGCTTCTTGAGGAAAGAGTTGCTATACCGAGGCATTACAGTTACCAGGTTGGGGGAGGCTGTTTCTTTGTTACTTCTGAGGTGGGGAGCTACATATCACTTACACTGCATGGAAAGATTCATGGTCATTAGAGTTTGTGTATGTAGACTTGTTCTGATCTGGTTTATTAAGGAGTCTTGTCCATAGATTGGTGGAACTTAGAGGCTATTGAGTTTTAAGCTTAAGTCCAAATAAGGTTCCGACACATTAATAATCCAAAGATCTGATTAAGCTCCATAATTCAATTTAATGAAGGCAAGTTTAATAATCGGCCTTAATCCATGTATATTCTCCTCTTTTTCTTTTTCTTTCTTTCTTTTTCACTTCTTTTTCAAATAAGTGTTTGCTAAGGGACTAGCAAAGTTAAGTATAGGGGGTGATGAATACCCATTCATCACTCTTTATTCTTATATTTTAGCTACAAAAACCTTTGCAAATACATGTATCTTCATGTAAATATAAATAATTAGCAAAAGGTAGGCATTGTGTAAAAACTAATAATTAGCATGTTTTTGTGCTAAAATAAAAGAATAAGGAGTAAAAAGAAAAAGAGGGAAATATTTAGAATAAATATTGAGCGACCTAATCCCAAGGGAGGGCTCAGCATGGGCCTGACCGCATAAAAGCCAAAGTAGGGGGGGATAGGGGCTCATGTGTGTAAATTTATTTGTAAATATAATAAAAATATTTTCCTCCAAAAAGAAACTAAAATGGGCTTGTAAATACTTGTGTATATTTATAAATATAAAAATCAAAATAAAAATAGAAAACTAAAATGAAAACAAAAACCTTCACCTTGTGCATATTCATCATGTACATAGCCACTCCGATATTTATTTTACCCCATAAATACATAAAATTAATTTCCAAAAATTTTGTAAATATTCCATCTTTTATGTTGTAAATAAATAAAATAGAAATAACAAAAATAAAAACAAAATAAAAAGAACAAAATTAAAAACCAAAAATACATTGTAAATATACCTTGTACATAGATATACATATCTATTTATTTCACCTATGTATATAAATAATAAAAATAAAATAAAAATATCTTTTTATTCCTAATTTTATGACATAAATATATCAAATATAAAATAGGGATAAAAATGTATAAAAATAACTAATTAAAAATCAAAAATCAAAAACCCTATATTGTACATATACCTATATGTAGCATAAAGTGTAAATACCTTATTTTTATTTTGAAAAATTAATTAAAAATCACAAAAAATAGAAAAAATAAAATAAATATTTTTCATGTTTTAAGTTTTTATTAATTCGATCATTTACTATTTTAAAATAAATAAACAAATAAATTGAACTTGGCGGATTCTGATTGGTCCACGGGGGTTTGTTGCTCCGGTCAACTTCCCCCGCGGACCCTCTGCCCTTGCGAATCTGGTTGATGACCCGACTTCTCGATTTATTTCCCACTCGATCCGTCAACCGATTAACCTAACCCCGGGCTCCGATTGACCCTTGATCATCCCTGATTCTCGCCCGGGGTGGGTCTTAGGGATCCGAGTCGCGAGTGACCCACCCGATCTTTTTCTTCTCGGATCCCTGAGCATATAAAATCGCAGCTCCGGCGACCTTGTTCTCTATCTTTGGATCTCCCCCTCGTCGCCTGTGATCTCCTCCGGAGTTCCTGAGTGACAGCCGCGTTCTTCGGAGTAGCAGCGAGGCCCGGGAAGCCGGGAGCCACTGATCCGGTGGTTTTAACCGCCGTGCGCCGCCGCGAGCGCGCCCAACCTCGGGGAGACGATGCCCCCTTGCAGGCAATGACCTAGGAGCTCCCCGAGCTCCAGCCCAGTCGACAGCATTCGCCAGGTACCCTTTTTAGCCCGCAGAGTAGCTTAGTTTAGGAGTTTTCGTTTCCGGTAGCCGTAGCTCCGCCAGCTCCGCCCTCCGTCTCCGTCCATCCACTCGGCCATCAATGTTCACTAAAAACAGTAAAAAACATAAAATACACAAAAACATTTTTATTGGAATTTTTGATTGATTTTTGATGCATTAAATAAATTGTTGAATTGCCTTGCTTTCTTGTCTTCCTTATTTTCTTAACTCTTTAAAAATCCAAAAAAAAAATTATAAAAATTAAAATCCACCAAAAATACCTGTTGTTTTATTTTCTTCTTTCTTCTTCACTACTTCATAGGCCGCAAGGCCATCACGTGCTCCTTGTGTTCGACCCTGGTCGCTATACCAGGTTAAAATAATAGCAAGACCGCTATTTGATTTTGATTGATTTTATTCGATTTTGGTGGTCTCTTTTTCTTGATTGACACACGAGCGATTGAGGTCGCAACGACCATTTGAGATATATCTGATCTACCTCGTTCGCTCGGCTTTTCGTGTCATCACCAACCAACTTTGTATTTCATTCTCTGCTGGGTTATATGCATCAACCATTGGTCGGTCGATTCCTCCTGTCGCAATGATTTGTCCCATTTTTGCTGTAAGATCCGCATTCTGATGTTCGGCTTGGGCGAGGCGAGCCAATACTTGCTGGAGTGGATCATCTTGGTTTCTCTCATCTGGGGGTTGCTTTGGTGGCATCTTGTCCTCTAGTCCTAGAAAATGGAAATGATCTGGATTAGAGGATAACTCAAGGAAGGGTTTTTTACCGAGGCGATGGTCTTCCTCGGTAAGCTCAGAGGAGAGGAGAGGGTTGGTTTGAGAGTAACCACCCTGGGTGTGAGGGATCCAAAACTCAAGAGGTTCATGAGTCATGGGTGGTCCAAGTTGCGCTTGGGCCTGTGAAGATGATTTTCGTGGGGGGCTCAGAGAGAGATTGGCAAATAATGTGTCAATATCCTCCCAGTCATTCATCTTGAAGTGGCGAGAAGAGTCGGGAGTTCTAAGTAAAGATAGGATTTTACTCCTACCTAAGCAAGCAATTCAATCCAAGATCCTAGGTTCACACTCAATACAGTGAAGGACTCGAAGTCGAGTCCAATTAATCTTGTTAATTTTAAGTGTGATTTTTCAAGAAAGATAGCAAGGATTTACGCGGCCTATATTGAAGTCGGCTCAGCGCCGGATGCGTCTTCCCTGTTTAACCTGTCGCCTAAAATACCGTCGGTCCTTCCTTTCTTCGCTCCTATCCGGAGTTGATGGACTCAAAGACCATGCCCCTATCGACCTGCAAGCAGGCGGAGGCTGACAAGGCCGGAACTTTGCCCTGAAGGGTTACTAGTAGCTTGTCGTGAAGTACCGCTGGTTCACCCATGACTGCCTGTAAACATGCGGAGACTACTTGGTACGAGTCAATGAATCAAAAAATATTCAACTCGTGATATTTACTCTGATCAATTGGCCTATGATATGGAAGGTGAGGATTTGGGCTCTGCCTTCAGGTGTTCACACACACTCAAGTACCCTAACTCAGCCTGAAAACAAGGTCGGGGATTAGTCTCCCGCAAACAATTTCCTAATTTTATCAATTTTTTTGGTCAATAATGTTAGCAGTCCCGATTTTAAGTTTAGTTTTCACTTGTTAGTCCAACTACACAGCACGCCTATCGTCCAGTCCCAATTTCCGTTTAATTTAAGTGTGAAAAACAGAGGGGGAAATCGAGAAAAGCCGATGTACGAAAAACGATGTGTATGCTGAGTTAAGAAGACTTACAGTGATCCCTTCGCTTGTATGCAGGATGCAAAACAGAATTGAAAACTTTACACTACATGCAAATGCAGACGACAAAATCCGCTCCTAGACATGCAGTTCTATTAGCGAGTGAAGAACATGTTGATTTGACTAGATCTGCGGTCTAAGTGCATCTTTTAAGTGTATTGTGTGGTCCTAAAGAATTACGAGTACAAGCAAACCCTAGAGTGGCTCGAGGAGCCGCTAGAGCAAACCTAAGTTACAATTCAAACCACACAGTACACGGAGACACAGTTCCACTATCTTTACACACGCGAGAACCCAAACAGGAACCGCTAGTAATGATGCGAAGAAAAATGAGAAATACATGTCCTCTCAAATCTCTCAAACAAATTAAAATGCAAGTTCCTCGAAGCGTCTTCGACTTCGGTGTCCCTCGCACAAAAACAAGTTGAGGTCAGATAGAGAACGACACAAAAAATGCAAAAATTTAAAAGACAGGGAAATATTCACAAGAAAAATCGGGGGTCAGACTACCCGGGGATAGAAAATCAAACAATAAGAATTTCTTTGCAAATTAACCTAAGCCGTGCCTCCCCGGCAACGTCGCCATTTTGAAAAGCCTCCCGCTACCCTTATTAATTTAGGCAAATTAATGTCCAAATTAATTACTAATGTTTGTTGCAGTCCGATAACGAGACAAGATCAAAAACCACTTTTAATTTTTGTTTTACAACTTAATTTTGAGTGGGGCCTGATTTTGCATTTGTCTTGCATAAAAAAATCGAAAAAGACCAAAAATATTCCCTCTGAAAATCGAACATTGGAGATTTGCTAAAAATCTCCAATGTAAGGTGATTTTGACTAATTTAATTTTAGTAAATACCAAATCACACTATTTCCAAATATCAGAATTATCCTAGATAGATCTAAGTGTGAGGAATCCAGGAAAATTAATGAATCTAAATTTTCATGTGAAATGGACCTAAGAAAAATCAATTAACCAAATCAATAGATGATTTATTTAGGCCCCGATATGCGTGCAATTGGAATGAAATTTTCATGCAAAGTGGAGCTATCTATCCTAGATCTAATGTGATTTTTTGGGAATTTTTGGAGTCACAGAGAAATTACTACTTATTAAAAGGTTAAATTGGGCAAAATATGACAAAAATGAACCAATTAATTAATTAAAAATTCTACCGATATCACAAAATTGTGCCAAGTGTCTCATAATAAGGAGGACAATGTAAGCTACACAATGCAATTTTTAAAACTCAAAAATGAATTAAGATGGATGCCTAAACATGCGTGCAAACACAAGGGTATAAATGCAATACAGGAATTAAAATTGTTAAAAAATAAAATATGCTGACAACGACTATTATGCAATTACCTATAATGCAAGGGGGTGGAATGCAATTTCTCCACAAACGCATGTGCTCCTCAGTGGGGTCGCTTCGCAGGGACTGATTTGTAATTCAGAAACTTTTAGGAGCCTCAGTGAAATTTGCCCAGGCCACACGTGCTCCTCACGTGGGGTGCCCTAGGCTCAGTGGATGTCGGCGGCTCGGGATGAGGCTCGGCTGCTCTGGAGGTTCGGATGGAGGCTCGAAGAAGCTTCTGGTGATCCGAGCCTAGAGGTCGGGGAAGAGGTTCGGATCGGGCGACATGGCGTGATCTGGACCGTGGATCAAGTGACGATCCAATGGTCAATGGATGCTGAGGCGCGACGCATCGGGGTCCGTCAGATCATCGATCGATCCAAAGACAGTGGGCTCGCTCCTGCTGATGGCGACGTGGTCGATTAGTGACCGTTGGATCTAGATTGATCCAACGGCACCTGGAGCGCGACGAAGCGGTGACGTGGCTGATCTATCGCTGCTGGATCGTGATAAATCCAACGACTCTCTGCTGCTCCGGCGCTTGGCGACGTGGCTCGATGGGGACCGCTAGATCTAGAGGGATCTAATGGCCTTGGGCTGCTCCGGACGTGGGCGACGTGGCGTGACTCTGATCGTTCGATCAAGATGATCGGACGACTGTGGGATGTCTTCCCCAACGGCCCTCCGCCTCTTGCGGAGGAGAAGGCGGGGCTCCGGCGAAGCTGGGCTTGCTCCGCCCTGTCTTCCAGCCGTCGGCGAGGGGTCAGGGGACTGTGACGTAGCTCGGGAGATGCGGGCTGAGGTGGCAAAACGTCCGGTAGCCTCAGGAGTGGAGGAGGAGCTCTGGAGCACGGTGGCGGAGAAGCTTGAAGGGAGCTCTGACGAGCCTCCGACCAATAAAAAAGATATCACCTGCAGGGGGTTATAGGATATAGCCGAAGCGTGCGCGTGCTCATGGAATTGTGCTGAGTGAGATGAGAGGCCTATGGCAGAGTGAGGGTGGTCCGGTGATCGAGCTCCGCCCAGGTGGCGGAGCTGGCGTCGGTGAAAGGTGGGATACGGTGTTTGAGGGAAGTGATGGTAGCGCAAAGATCGGAGCTCTGTCGCGGAGCTCAGCGAGATGATGGTGGAGTGAGAAAACGATGGTGGAGGGCGGATTAAATCGGAGAAATCAAAGAAGAAAATAAGAAGAAGATCAGAGGAGGATGGAGGCTTCTAACTGGGAAATGGAGCTCGAAGGCGTGCTCCTGGTCGTCGCTCGAAGAATGGTAGATGGTTCTGAGCTCGTGCAGCTCACGGAGGGGGGCTGCAGCACGGCGGAGGCGGCCGTGGATCTCGCCGGAGAAGAAGCATGTCTTCACTCGGAGATACGCTCAATTGTTGTCACCGATAGATTGCTCCGAGCTCAAGGGTTCTCTCTGGAGTGGCGGATGGAGGCTCGGAGAAGCTTCGGGTGATCCAAGCCAAGAGGTCGGGGAAGAGGCTCGGATCGGGCGATGTGGCGTGATCTGGACCGTGGATCAAGTGACGATCAAACGGTCAATGGATGTTGAGGTGTGGCGCATCGGGGTTCGTCAGATCATCGATCGATCCAACGGCGGTGGGCTCGCTCCTGCTGATAGCGACGTGGTCGATTAGTGACCGTTGGATCTAGATTGATCCAACGGCACCTGGAGCGCGATGAAGTGGTGACGTGGCTGGCTATGCACGAGGCGCTAATGAACGGCTTAAATGAGAAGCTAAGGTTGATCGAGCGGATGAAGACGAAGCGGGAATGAACAGCCGTGACGGCGAGATGGAGACTCGATCGTATGGCGCAAGAGGGGACACGTGGCGCAAGAAGGATAATGTGGAAGTGAGTGGTTGTGATGAAGCCAAGGGGAAGATCTGACGATGAAGAAAAAGGGCATAAATGGATATCGCAGAGCCGTTGGATCTCAGGAGGAGATCTGACGGCTAAGGGCGCGAGCGGATAAGACAAAGGTAGCGGGCCACGTGGCGCAATCAGAGGGCGCCACGTGGCCATATGTGAGTGGCTGAGAGAGGAAATGAGATTAGAGAGCGAAGGAGGCCGAACTTGGGAAAACTCAAAACATGAAAGTTGTAGATCTTGATGAGATCTACAAGTTTCATGTTGACCAAAAACGGAGATGAGGTCAAATATGATACAAAAATACAGGAATACAAATATACACATATACAGTATACATAGAGGCCCAAAAACCCAACTTCTTCCTACGAGTTCCGAATTGGATGAAATTAGTCTCATTTTAAAGGTCTCTGGATGTGTATTCATCTGAAGGTGAGTAGACCTATTTTGGAGTTGGTACAAGAGAACTATGGTCCTTCTAAGGTCCAGGGGTTCTAGGGCTTTATTGGGTGTTTTACAAGTTAGTATTTTTTTGATATTTTTCTTTAATTAGTGTTAGTCATATATACACAATAGAGTTGATTTTATTAGATTTAGAGTTAGTATAAAATATATACAAATAAGGTATTTTATCTAATATACAGGTGAATACTTACAAGTGAATTGGGCTTCTTATTTTATGCAAATATGAATGCTAAAATGCAGATATTATGCTTGCATGCATGAATGCTAATTATGCAATATAAGTAGAAATATGCATCTATTTACTCGGGAACAAAGCTCTATTTTCAACTTTAAGAGTGATGAATCACAGATTCATCAACCCCCTATACTTAAACCTTGCTCGTCCCCGAGCAACTAAAATGAAATGCAAGAGTGAAATGATTTTGGGTTCCATACCAAGGTCATGAGCAAAAGTTGAAAATGGAGCTTGACTCGACCTTTGGATTAATTGTGTGGCAGAACCTTACTGGGACCTGAACTTAAGACCTAACAGACTTCAAGTTCCACAAGTCTTCTATTCAAGACGCCTCAACAGTCAGGTTAGAACAAATCCTCAAAGAAAAATCCTCAAATGCAAATTTTTGATGACTATGATTCTTACTTGCACTGTGTAAGTGTAAAATAGCTCTCCACATCAGAAATGGCTCAGAACCAGCCTCCTCTAACAAGGTAACTCAATAACCCGGTCCAGTAACTCTTTCCTCTAGGAGCGGGGTATTCCCTTCTAAGTTCAAGTGCAACCAGCTCAAGAGGAGGGGGAGAGAAAAGAATGGACGGTAACCAGTGTAGCTACCTATCCCAGGATGCCTGACCAGTGTAGCCAAGTCATCCAGCTGCAGACTTCTTGTTAATATACATACTCCGACATGCAATATTTTACTTTTATTTTGGCCTGTTTTATTTTTTTGGAGTTCTTACATTTTTTTAAACTATATACAAGATGCAACATGTACATCAGAAGTTTTTCCTCTTGAGCTAGTAGACTATCCCTCTTTTGAAGCATTATTGCAACCCACAGTGTCCTGTTCTTAGACTTCAACACCACCAGACTAGGTTGAGATGCACTACCCTCCCTAGAGGAGGACGGATGTTTCCACCCATGTGCTACTCCAAGCTAAAGGATTCTACCTCCTCACCACCTCATCAATGAAGAGCTACGTGCATTATGCTTGTCCAAATTAGGTCACTGTCTAAAAGAATCATGCGTGTGCGCGAGATATTCTGCTTAGACCAATCAAGATGACATGTGAACATAGACTGGCAGACTCAAAGAATTAATTCACTTGACCTGAAAAATCTTAATTCCAGTTCCTATAAGGTTCCTCTGAAATTAGAAGGATTAAGGTCAAATCAAGTCCATCCTCAATATCTAATCATAACTTGGTTCAAAACTCACTAGCTTTTCACCTTGCGTATGCAATATATGCAGATGAGGGGTGGATGATATGCTATGAATGAAATGCAAGACTCTTCTTTTTTTTTGAAATTCCAGGATTATATGCAAGAGTAAATATGAAGCCTATATTTTATTTTCTGTTATACAACAAATTTTATTATTTACAACAATTTTTAGTTGATAAAATTTGTACATAATATACATAGTATACAAGTTTTTTTGGTATACATCCTATTTTACAACAAATGTTACAAGAGTATTATTTACAAAAATTTTACAACCTTGTTTTTTTACAAGAGTTCTACTTATTATACATATTATACAAGTATAATTTTTTTACAAGAGTTATACATATTATACATATTATACAAGTATATTTTTTTTTCAATTTTCACCCACCCCGTATTTATTGCATAACATATACAAAAATACGCGAAAATACGCGAAAGTACGAGCTATGGGTAAAGTATATATGTAATATATACACGCCCCCTATACTTAGCCTGTGCTATGTCCTCAGAGCACGAAAAGCGACCAAAAAGACATAGCTCGTGCTAAGCGTAGGAGAGCTAAAATTACAAAAGTATAGAAGT